>NW_025911182.1:0-13448 GCF_018835915.1 Vigna umbellata
ATTGTGTATCTATCACAGCATGTCTTCTAAGTAACTTGGTTTTTCTATGTGTAGGATAAGTTATATTTTAATATGTATAATCTTGTTACTATGTGAACCTTTCAATAGGAATATCCAATTTATACTATGTCAAAAAAGGTTTTTTATACCTGTTAAAAAAAACTTTTTATACCTTTTTTGATTAGTTATAGATGCAGGTAGGGGGCATAGAAAGTTTTCATCCTTTTACGTCGGTTCTAGAACCGGTATAAAAGTTTAATTTTTTACACCGATTATTTCTGTAATAGATATAAAAGTTTGATATTTACACCTGATATTCTAGGATCAGGTATAAAAAAGCCGCCTCTCTTATTAAAAGAACTCACTTTTATACCTGCTGGAAACATAACAGGTATAAAAGAAACTCACTTTTATACTTGATGATGTTATAACCGGTGTGAAAAAACAAGACTTTTTATACCAAATGTGGCTTTAACCGGTGTAAAAACTGATGTTTTTTTAATATTTGATTTGTATGTGCTACTATCCATATTCAGACCTGCAAAAAATTCAATCCTAGATTTACCTAACAATATTGTTTCTATTAACACATCAAAATGTAATATTTACCTAACAAAGTTCTTAAATATATTTACCTAACATACTTACTTAACATAGTTACACATTAAATAGTTATATAGCATGCACATAGTGAGGTTAGAGTGGGAATGGTGGAGGGTGAGAGACTCCACCGTGAGAGGCTCCGCACGAGAGAGAGAGAGAGAAGTGGAGGGTGACAGAGTCCACAGAATGATTCAAGATCGCGCGAGAGTGAGGGATATGGTGGAGGGTGACAGACTCCACTAGAGAGACTTTGAGAGCAAGTAGTTAGGGTTTATGCGTTTTTCTTAGTGTAACTGCTGGATTATTAGGTTCTTGATCGAGGCTCACGGTGGTGACAGCCCGTGGAGGTCTCGATCATGTGCTTTTCTCGGTGACTTTACTTTGTATAATCATTTCCATTTCAATAAATTTTACTTTTATGCATTGATTCTATTCTGTTATATACTTTCAATTATGGTTTTGTTTTCAATTGAACGATTCTTTACGCTTTTTATTGATTCAGCTGTAGTTTTAGATGATTAATTGCTTTGGTAGTGATAGACGTAGTTTGTTCCATTTTGAGTTATGATGTCTTTAGAAAATTGATTGATGCATTTTACATTTTTTTGATTCGGTATTGTTATGTTTCAGCATTTAGATTCTAATTGTTCATTTCATTTTTCATGCATATGTTGCTTTTATGTTTGAGCATTGTTTTACCAAATTTTAGGTATATTTTCTAAATTCATTTAGTTTCAAATCTGTTTCAAGTAGCTTTTAATTAGGCTCTTTTGTGATTGCAAGTAGCTTAGTCTATTTCTTCATTTTAGTTGTTGTTTGTGATGAGTTGAATCTGTTAATATTTTACCTTATATAGATTTAGCATTACATTGTAGTATAGAATAGGTTTGGTTTCATTGTTGCTGGTTTTGATTGAATGTAAGAATAAGGTTAGTTTTAGTTTAGGTAGATCTTACTAGTTCTAGTTTTAGATTCCGTATATGTTTTAGGTAGTTCAAATTTCTTATTCTTTTATTTTACTTTATTTCTTTTCTTTCAAACAAATTTTAGATAAGTTAAAAAAAAATTTCATTCCATTTTTTAGTGTCCCCACCTTGCATTAATAGTAACTAATTAGTAAATAAATAAAAAACTTTAACTCTACATTCTGAAACTTAATTCTGTTGAGTCCACATATTGATATCTTGGTCAGCCCTATATTACATTAGTGGTGACCAAACTTTGTTCTGATTTTGTGCGACCAAAAGTAGTTTAACAATGCAGTGATAAGAGTTTCAGAGAAATCTTGACGTTGTTGAATTAAATGTTGTCAGATAGAAATACATTACCAACTCGTAATTATGATGCGAAGAAATATCTTTGTCCGATGGGTATAGAGTATAAAAGGATACATGCATATCCCAATCACTACATATTATACAGGAAAGTGTTTTAATTTTTGAAAATGTGTCCAAAATGTGAGTTATCACGATACAAGTCAAAAACAACAAGGAAGATAATGATCAAATAGAAAAAAAATGGTTCTGCTTTGAAAGTAGTTTGGTACCTTCCAATTGTGTCAAGACTTAAGTGTTTGTTTGCGAATCTAAAATACGCTAAAATCCTTAGATGGCATGAAAATGAAAGAACAACTGACGGGTTGCTTCGTCATCCAGCTAATTCAAAGCAATGGAAAAATTTTGATCAACAATTCTCCTAATTTGATCAAGAATATAGAAATCTTAGGCTTGGTTTAGCCAATGATAGAATGAACCCATTTGGTAATTTAAGTATCAATCACAGGTATTGGCCAGTTATATTGATAATTTACAACTTATCTCCTAGATTGTGCATGAAGAGAAAGTGCATGATGTTGTCTATGATGATATCTGGTCCAAAGCAGTCTGGAAATGACATAGATGTTTATCTCAGCCCACTAGTTGAAGACTTAAATTTGTTGTGGGTTGATGGGGTTGAAATATTTAATGTCTATTGATATATTGTCGTTGAAGCTATCAACTTAATACTACTTTTTAAGGCAACTTCAGTGTTGCCAAGTAATATTCAAGAAAGTAGATAGGGTTAAAGTAACCTTGAGTCGTCTTCCAACGAATACAAAATTGTTTTTCAATATTTGAATCTTATGAATGCAATGCAATGCTCAAGAATAAAAGTGAGAAACTATGCTAATAGAATTAATGTTTGAAGAATCAAACAAGAAACTTAGAAACAATTATGATGAAATAGGCTAATTCCACTACTTTTCCAAGATAGATTCATCATCGGTTATCCACAAATCATTATTCAATTGATTATTGTTCAAGTTTCAAATTAATTAAAGTACATTCTTAATTAATTTGAGGGCGATCATGTAATTAACCAAAGTAGATTCTCAATCAAATGCAAGACATTTCTAAATTATTCATAATGAATCCAACCAAAGTACATTCTCAATCAAATTCTATTGTGTTTAATCATATCTATTCTTACATCTCCTAACGAAATTAAAAGCTAATTAATCAAAATAAATTCTCAATTAATTATAGTTGAAATTATTACCACCAATCAACGTACATTCTCAATTGATAGCAAAAACTCGTTTAATCATATGAAAGTTCCTAAATTTAATCAATGTAGATTCTCAACCAAACCTAGAAACCCTTGAACTCACATGACTAATATGCATGTAGATTCAAACACCTTATGATGCAAAAATCATTGGTTTTAATATGATTTGGAGATGAAAGACATAGAAGAAGAATAACTCAAATCAATAATGCAAAGAAACAAATTCATTAATTCAACTTAACATCAAAATCCAAAATGAAAACACAGTGGAATAGCCATAGGAGCTTAGCCCTCCATGAATGGAGTGAAACACATAATAAAATAAAAGTGAGATGAGTGGTGGATGATGGCTTCCATTCGAAGAGTTTGAGAATGAATGAGTTATGCCTCCCCTGAGCCTCTTTATATATATAGAACTTGATTAGGCTTAGACTCTGAATATTCTGTTGATAAGATCTTTTATCTTATATCTTATATCTTTCAAATATTTATTAGATTAAATCAGTTTTAAAGAATATTTGATAGGTATTAACTTAATTATCTTTAAAATATCAACCAAATCATATATAGAATTCCATTCATGTCCCTCCTCAATTTTTTAAAATTGCAGAAAAATCTCTAAAAGTTCTTCTAATTGCACTTTAACCCCTTTTGAATTTCCCAAAATTGCACCAAAACCCTTGTTTTACAAGTTTTGACCAGAGAAGACTTGTTGACCTGCTTTGACCTAAGGCATGACGCAACCAATGAGGCCTTGCCACGTGTAAACCCCTTCCCCACCTAAAATTAGGGTTTCAGATTGGAGGGAAGGGGGAAAGGCTTCCTGCACCGCTGTTAAGAGACAAACCCACGACCTTCTACTCAATCTTGTTCGCAAACTGTCATGGCCATGGTGTGATGATGATGGATTGGATTCATTAGCTTTTGAGTTGCACGAATTTGGGTTTGTGCAGGTTGATGGATCTAAATCGCAAGGGGGTGATTCATGATTTTTGGATGGCGCATCTCACGTTTGGAGGTTAGGTTGAAGCTTTGTGCATCAATGAAGTTTGCGAACTGGTGAAATTGATTTAGGGTTCCCTATTGTTTCTGGGTTTTCTACATTTCAGGTTGACGATGAAGACGCGACGGAGGAGATGATGGTGGCGCGAAATTGGCAGTGCAACATTGGCGGTGCGGCATTGGCGGCAGTTAGGTGAAGTTTTTCCCTCATAGTGGCGATTCGGGGTTCAAATGGCTTTCCGAATTGGGTCTTTGTGGTTTTTCTGAGTGTAGGTGTTTGAAAGAGATGGCTCTCGCGGATGATGAAAGCACTATGTAGGTCCGAGGAGGGTGTGAATCGCGACGACTAGGATTTTCTGGGTGGTTGCGGCATTGCTCTTATGGTGGCTAATGGCGCCGGCGATCTTGCGACATGGTAGCCTACTGCTTGTTCTGCGAAGAAGAGGATGCAATGAAGCTTAACGTCAGCGCGACAATGACTGTGATGGTGGCCATTGGCGACGCGGTTTCTTGGTGGCGGTACAATTGTGGCGCGGTGAGGGTTGTAGTGATGGCTGTCAGCGAGAATGGTTAGGCGACGGCTAGTGTTTCACGGTGACTACACAAGGAGGCTAGGGTTTGGCTAGATTACACTAGTGCAAAAATAACGTATAACGTTACGCGTTCAACGTCTAACCACACAATAGCCAACGTTAAAAATGACCGGTGACAATTTTGTAAATAAATGTAATTATTAAACGTCGTTTAGAATTATAATTCGACGTAAAAGAATATAAAACGTCGAATGCCTCAGCGTCAGACATCAAAAGGTTAGACGATTCAATAAATATTTGAGCGGGAGATTGAAAATTCATTCACTTTATCTTAGCGCTTGAGACCCTCTTCTCTATTCAAACTTTTCGCGAACAAAGTTTGACGACCATCACATGTAATATTTCTTTCATTTGATACAAGTGCATGTTAATTAACTACTTTAGGTATGATTTTCGTTTGTTTTCACTGATTATTTTCGTGTTCTTTTCCTTCATAGGCGCATTCTACTTTCTCTTTCACTGGTGGCAACACTTTATTCCGATGAACCCACCTTTTGAAGGTTAGTTTTCGTTTTCATTTTGAAGAACTTATTTGTTGAACTTGTTTGTTGTTTTTTTTTTGTTGACTTGTTTGTTGTTGTTGTTTGGTTGAACTTGTTTGTTGTTGTTGTTTGGTTGAACTTGTTTGTTTTTGTTGTTGTTTAATTGAACTTGTTTGTTGTTTGATTGAACTTGTTTATTGTTTGTTATTGTTATTTGTTGTTGATCCTATATTACTGTTCATAGTTCTGCTTTTCAGATCTCGTAGAGTTGTAAAAAAAGATTACAATTATTTTAAAAAAAATTGATAAATCTCGTATATTGACAAAATTCAACGTTAAATTAACGTCGTATATTGACAAAATTCGACGTTAAATTAACGTCGAATTTTTTTAATTCGACGTCAATTTAATGTCTTCCAATATGATTGAATTCGACGTGAAAGGCCAAAAATATTCGACGTTGCATGCTATTTTTGTACTAGTGTTAGGGTTTCTTTTGTTAGAGAAGATGGTGATGACGAGGTAGGTGATGTGGCAAGGCTACTGATGTGGCAATCTGTCATTGGGTGAATGGTGAATGCAAGGATCACTAACATGACAACATCTGGTAGGTTTGATTTAGGAGTGGTGTGTTTAGGGAAATTTAGGGTTGTAGGATAAAAGGCTTAGTGTTGGGTTTATTTATTGGGTCCGTTTCAGAAATAGGAGTGTATGTAGGGAATTTTAGAAGGTCCAAGGGTAAAAACTACTTGTCTGGCCCATTTGTATATTATTTTCTAAAAAAAATCTGATTTGGGCCTTAATTTGCAATTTGGGCCACTTATCTTCAAGCTTTGAATCAATTAAGCTCTAATTTCACTGCACCAATAAACATTATGACATCCAAGAATAATTTATTCGCTAAAAAACACTTTTTACGTCTCTTTAATTATCAAACCCAATAAATCCAATCGCCACAAATTCATTTTAAATCAATCATTAAGCATAAGAATCTCATAAAAAATTTGAATTTTAAAGCATAATAGTAGGCATAAATATGCACTCATCACCTACACTTCTGAAACTTTCGTGATGGATGAATGTTATTTTGCACCATTAACGACTTCCCAGCTTACGGTAATTTTCCAGGATACAATGTCAAGGGTCATAAAACATGTCCTATATGTGAATAAAACACTACAACTCATCAATTGAAACACTACACCATTCAATGGACATCAAGAGAAAGACGATGCACCAAATCCACTTACTGGCCTTCAAATTCTTGAAAAATTTAATAAAGTACATCCATCATGTATTTGGGAAAACATCCAAGAAGTCATATGTAATGAGCCCTTGGAAGAAGAAATCAATATTCTTTTATCTTCCATATTGGTCCAAGTTAGACATTGCATAAATGTCATGCATGTAGAGAAGAATGTGTGTGATAGCTTGATTGGTACAACTCGACATTCACGGAAAGACAAAAGATAGAGTGAATGCTCATTTGGATTTGGTTGACGTGAAGATTCGAGAAGACTTGGCACCAAGAGAGGTTGGTAAACGTATTTATTTCCCCCCTGCAAGTTACACAATGTTTAAACAAGAGAAGATAATTTTTTTCCGTTGTTTAAAGAGTGTGAAGGTACTACAAGGATGATCTTCAAATATTAAGAGTTTAGTGTTGATTCATGACTTAAAGCTTGTTGGCATGAAGTCTCGCGATTTTCACGTCTTAATGCAATAATTGTTACTAGTGGCTATTCATGGAATTTTTCCCAAAAATGTTAGGCATACCATAACTCGATTGTGTTCATTTTTCTCGTCAATTTGGTAAAGCCATTGATCTTGCAAAGTTAGATAAACTTCAAGGCGAGATTGTTATCATCTTGTGTCAGCTAGAGATGTTTTTCCCTCCATCATTTTTTGACATCTTGATACATTTACTTGTTCATTTGGTTAGAGAAATCAAGTTGTGTGAACCGATATGCTTAAGATGGATGTATCTTATTGAGCGTTATATGAAAATTTTGAAAGGGTATGTCAAAAATCCATATTGTCCTGAAGGTTCAATGATTGAAAGGTATATTGCTAAGAAAGTATCAAGTTTTGTTCAGATTACATAACTAAAAAAATCCAATAAGAGTTCCTCGTAAATAAGGGTTAAATAGATGTTATACAAGTAAAAGGATTCGAGGTGTGAATGTGGTGACGAAAGATTGTGAAGAATAGTTGCAAGCGTATTTATGTATATTAAAAAACACATATGAGGTGATCCCTTTTTTGGAAGCACACAAAGCAATTGTGAAGGATAAAAATCCAAGACAATCAGAAAAATAATAGTTGATGGAGCATAACAGAACATTCATGTCTTGGTTCGAATCCAAAGTTGACAAAGAGTCACAATTTTTTGAGACTTTGTTATGGCTTGCAAATAGTTTAAAGTTTGATGTCATATGTTATACATGTTATGAAATTAATAATTCAACATTTTGTACGAAGACTTTGGATGATAAAAGCACAATACAAAATAATGGAGTCAATCTAAAGATCTAAATCTTGTACTTGGATCAATGAGATATTATGGTATAATAGAAGAGATATGGGCGGTTGATTACACTATGTTTTTTGTTCCATTGCTTAAATTTAAGTGGTTTGACAATAAGAGTGGTGTGGAAATAGATGAATTGAGTAGTTGATTTTTGAAAGGTGGGTTACTAAGACAAACTGTTTATCATGGTACATCAAACATCTCAGGTTTTTTATGTCAAAGATCTTGTGTCTGATTATTGGAATGTCACTCTTCAAGGAAAAAAATAAATTGAAGTTAACGAAGACAATCTGACTAGTATTCATATTGTAGACCACCCTCTAGTTGACGATGTACATGCAGTTCTTGAGGATCATAATGAGGGAATACGCATATCACCAATCCATATCTTTACATGTTTTGTTAAATAATATGTTATTACATGAGTCTTTTATTAATATTTCATGTTTGTATCTATTTTGAAAGATATATGGTTGACCATCCATATTCATTAGGGGATGAAGCTCCCCCATCTAGACCCACTAGAGGAGCCATCAAGTTGAGGCAATTGATGATCAAATGAAATAGTGGTGACAGGACACCTGTGGATGTTAATGTGATCACTAGTGTAGCATTTGGCCCAAATGCAGATGTCTTTAGATCATATCTAGAGTATTGGCACATGACAAAATATCTATCCTTACTCCATCTTTTGATCATGTGTGATCTTCGATGTCGCGCTTGACTCAAATTCAATGCAGTAACTAGGGAATGACTCCTAAGTCGTTTCTCAAGGAACAATTTTTTGTTTTGTCATAGGATCAAACATGTATTGGGGGGATTTTGAGTATAATGTGCGAACTAAATTAACACAACAATTAACTTGGACTAAACAACGATTAAAAATGGTCGGTCACTAGTTCGATTGCAATGTTTCCTATCCTTGATTAACAACAAATTACACGCTCTTGTCACCCCTAATCCAACACAAATTAACCAATTAAGCGAATTAAGTAAACACAATGCATACATCTAATCAATTATGCACTACACAAATCAACTAAGCAGAGATTAAACACCAATTAGACCATTAAACTGTCCTAATTGCAAGTACAAAACAGATTAAACATAATGCAAGGCAAGAACAGGGAAATCAAATGATAACACAACAATCTCAAGGGCACATTTCCAATCTCTCTTGTCACCAACCAATAGAATCCAAGCTCCAATTAAAAACAAAATGTAACTGGAAAATACAGAGCAAAGCATCATTAAAACGCAACAGAATAAAAACCTAATAGGAAAGTAACAACAAAAATGAAATGGAAAACGAAACACAGAAAGGGAAAGACAGAAAAACAAAAACCCCAGTGGAGGCAAACGAAACCAAAAACAAAAATGAAACTAGAACAATAAAACGAACTTGGAATAGTAAAAGCGAAATTAGATTGAAACTGAAATAGGATTAAAATTGGAAAACGAAAAACTAAAACATGAGAGAAAAACATTGTTCACATTTTGCACCCAAATGAAAAAATAGAATGAGTTAGAATGGAATAAAGTGAGGGCATGGCCACTCAACCCTAGGTCCCTAGTCAGCCCCACAATTGTGCTTTTCCTCTATCTGACCCGAAATGGGTCCAAAGCCAAGTTTGGTCCAAAATACAAAGTCTGGTCCAAAATAAAAACGAAACTAAAATACAATGCTAATGTGGACAATAGAAAATGACGTGACAACCTTCTTGAAGTCCCAATTATAATTCTAAAATTTGTCTTGAAAATAATAATGGAAATAATTAAGCTGAGATAATTCAAATTAATTAAAATA
Organism: Vigna umbellata; assembly: GCF_018835915.1. The sequence continues at coordinate 9,565 of NW_025911182.1, forward strand.
TGAATTATTGGTCAAATTAAGTCGAAATAGCAAAATTGAAAAAATAATGGAAAGTTAACCACAATTCACTAATGAAATTTGGTGCGAAAAGTTATGTGAATAGGAAAAATTATTAATTTGTGTCGTGCGTTTCTCCCCCAATGGCTTCTAAAGTTTTCTGGTTAACTAATTTAAACCATTGGAGAATAAGGCATATATGCTTATAATCAATCATATCACATCAGATAAAATAGGACCCACGATAAGTGAAATCAATTTGCAAATCTATTTACAAATTTATAATTTCCCTATAATTGAAGGAAGGAAGGGAAAATTGCACCTAGAGATATTAGTGGACTAAAAAGAACATAGTTTACAATCACATTGCCTAGATATATTGACATTTACACTATGTAATTCTTTGAAAGATTAATTCACCTAGAACCAAACTGACCTCGTGGTGAGAAAATGGATGTGAATGTCGAAGAGTTGAAATTTAGTATGTTCAATATCATTATGTCACTATAAGATTTGGTCACGAAGAGGTGGAATTCTATGTTTTTCATTCAGTATCATCTCAAATGACTTTTGATGTTATTACCTCATTTTAATTGATGACAAGCCCCTCAAATCCTACCTACACGATGTGATACATTGACCGGAAGCATGCAAGGTCCTTTGAGAGCAGGATAGGCTCAACAACTCTTCTATAAATAATAGTACAGTAAGAACTTAATATATGACAAAACACTTTTACAACAAATTAGTTATCTTTTTTAAGTAATCAATCAAGAAGCTATGTTAACTTATTGGAACAAAGCTAGACTTAATGCTTGATGGGTTTATCAAAGAGAGACATAGAACTGAGTCCAATCATATAAGAAATTGACATCGCTCTCAATTTATAAAACAATGGATTAATAGATCCATATGAGAAAGAGAACTTAAAATTACATAGTGTTTCATTTTCTCACTTTTCAATGTCAGACTTAGACCTATACTTAGATTTCTAACCATGTTATCACAAACAGTAAAACATGAAAAACATCCATATGAGAAATAGAACTTAAAATTACATTAAACATCCATGATTTCATTCCCCAATTACATTACATATATAAACTCATGTGGCCACAAGTGTAGAAAAGGCTTTTAATGTCTGTTATTTAGGGCTTTTAACGTTTGATCCCGTACCGACGTCTTATTGGTAGACGTCAATATAAACGTCGGATAGTACAGGTCAAACGTCTATATAGACGTCAGATAGTACAGGTCAGACGTCTATATAGACGTCGGATAGTACATGTTAGACGTCTTAATAAAAGTCTGACTGTGGGCGACCGACGTTTAATGTCCTGGACAAATCTTGGCTCTGTAATCCAATAGATGTCTGCATGTGCACCGTTCAAAAACATAATGGAGGGAAATTGAGGAGTGCATCGTTCAAAAATGCAAGAATCGTGGACCAAAAATGCTCAAAATCGCCGGCCAAGGACACGCGGAAAACTGCACCAAAATGTAATGAAAATGCATTATAATCGGTTCAAATGGAAGATAATTCATCAAAGAGTAATGTAATCGAAGTAAAACTAATTTTAAACGGTGCAAAAGAGAGAAAACGAAGCTCAAAAGCTTTCGCCGTGGAGAGAAAACGCGAGGAAGATGATGAACACTGAGCGCGTGTAACTTCTGCCTCGCGTTCACGGTTTCGGCAATAGCGTTTAGAAGTCGGGCCCCCTCCTAGCCGACGTATAAATGACTATAGAAGTAAGGCTCCCTCCTAGTCGACGTCTAAAGGGTTTAAAATATAATTTTAGTGGACACATTTGGCGTCCAGGTTAGGAGGGGCCGACGTCTAAATAAGACTTTAAACGTCGGTGTGACGAGATCGGACGTTTAAATGATAACTTTTGGAATTCTAACTACTTCATTGGCGTCCAGTGGTTGGCCTTGACGTTTAAATAGGTCTTAGACGTGAATTATAGTAAGAGAAGCTATTTTAAAAGGAACTTAAGATTTTCTCTACTACATGTTCCACGAACATGGACAGAGATTTTACCATGTTTTTCCAGTGAGAAAGAGAAAAACGCATAATAGCAGTGAAGTTAGTTGGGTGGTCTGGTAACCCATCTGAATCAACTACAATCCCTTCATATTAGATTTGCTCACGAAAAGTTGAAATTTGATATGTCTGGTCATGATCATCTAAGTACTAAAAATATCCTTCACATTAGTGAAATTCATTAACTTAATTATGGACTAAAGTGATACATATTCAACACTTCAAAAATTGCTTAAATAGTTTATTTTACTACGTCAAAGACTACTAATGAGACAGTACGAATTACGAGTCCAAATTTATGGTTTATTCTATAAACAAATCTAAAGTAGAAAAGGAAGAGGTACACACCTGAAGTGTACCGACAACATTCGTCCTATCCAAGGAGAAATCACCACCAAAAGATAACATATTTGAAAGTGCATATAGATAACAGTACCATTACAATTAAAGAAAATCTCAATATCTTGACACTCAAACTACCAACATATATATCAGTTTATAAGTAAACAGAAAATATATCATTTTATTAGCATTTTTTAACCAAACCCCAAATGTGTTACTGCACTAGCATACAGAGAAAAAATCATGTTCAAACTCAACGAATTATTTAGTAGTAGGGAAGAAGCATAACATACTTTTTTGTAATCTTCTACATCTTTTAGCAAGAAACACATAAATACAGATTGAACACGTCTCACCAACGTGGGGCTCCAACTTTGCAATGTTCAAGTCAGCGACAAGCTTACCGATGGAATCTTTTGTTCCTTTCTAAAGAAAACAGCAAAAGTAATAAAAATCAGATAGAATTGATTGAACCGTGAGAATCAATGCTTCATGAGTACTTATCAGTGCTTTTGCACATCAAACAAAAGAACAAAAGCTACTGAACAATGCAAAAAGGGCCTGTTTCAAGTAACCTTGTAGAACTGAGAGAATAATTTCATTACTTTACACAAATAAATAGGTCGAGGGACAACTGATGAAGTATGAAGGAAATTCTTCTCGAAGTCAGATATGATATCACAAGAAAACTTTGTTAGGATAATCCAAAAACAATAAGTTCAATACTTACAAAGAAAAGTGATTGCATAGGTTATTTACTCAAAACCAAAACATAGGCCGAGGTTTATGGCACATAATTTGCATTTCATTTGCACATAGATTTAAGATTCTGGACAAGTTTTCATCAATTTCAGGATAAAGAAGTAGCAGAACATAGATCATAGAAAAACAAAGGTTTAATCCTTTTCAATATCCCTATTTCTCTAGGATCATCTCAAACAGGTCCTCGTATTTTAAAGTCTCGATTAGGTCCTTAATTGTTAAAATTTGAATCAAATTAAACATTGCCCTTAAGTTAGGTAGATGGCGTCAAAAAAATTGATTAGTGGCTTAGTGACTTGACTAAGTGTTGTTGACGTGGCACATATTAATTATTTGAGTTGGCTTTTTTTTATTTATTCATTTAAAAAATTCGAAAAATATATTTTTTATTTATTCAATAAAAAATAATTTTTAAAGAATATGTAAAGGAGTGAATAGATTATTTAGTGATATTGAATCGGATATTATCAACAACAGTAAAACATAATTAAACAAAACCAATGTTGAGATAAGTAACACTTTTTTGAAGTTTCTGATTCCTCTTCCCAAATCTTCCATCAACAAAATATCATCTAACAATCCAACAAAACTTCAGCCCCGCAACGAATAAAACATATATAATTCCACCATACATCAACAACAACCCTATCTTCTTCCTCCAGATCCACACTCTGCATCCTCGTCTTGGTCGGCAACCGCACCGATCATGGACGGCGACCTCAAGACGCCCCTGATGGTG
>NW_025911182.1:15756-31590 GCF_018835915.1 Vigna umbellata
TATATATATATATATATATATATATATATATATATATGTGTGATTTTTAATTTTTAATTTTTGTGCATGTAACATAAAAAATATAGCTGAAAACTATGTATAAAAGTCATCACATAATAATAATAATAATATAGAACAATTTTTGGGAATAAAGTTAACTTATAGTTATACTAAAATAACCATAAATTTAAAACTTTACAAAATTCTATCGTAATACAAAACTATATATACATGACCGAACGGTCCCTACAAAATTATACACACGACCGAACGACCCTAGTCTAAGCAGCTGGGTCCTCTCCATCCAGCGCCTTCTCTAGAGAACACTCGTCATCCTCTGCTCACACCCACAGGATGGTCATTGCAAAAAAGAAAATATCGAATAGACAACATATACAAGACAGAAAAGAAGGGTAAGCTAGTGTAATTTAATGGTCATGTGAGCATATTATTCAAACAAACAAATTAGATAATCATACATATGTATAAAGCATATGAACACATATTGACCGACCACTTTCACTTGACTATCCGGACTAGTATGAATATGTAGCTATGGTCGTTAATGCACTCGTGGGTGAAGTAACTGGAAACCCATCAGTTGCCACACGAGGTTAGCTCGTTATCACTCACTATAGGTCCCTCCCTAGGCTAGGGCCACCTGCTATTCTCACAACATGACTTACCCGTCTCTACTTGAGAATTGGTAATCATTAAAATTTTAGGATGAACGCCGTGGATTTCGCTGTCCATATTCATACTTTATCACCACCTTGATAACCAATCACTGAGACATTCCCCCTTAGAATTCTCTTTCATACCAGTTGGAACATAATACTTTATAAAAACATCCACTCCATTATTCATACATAGTATGTTCATATAACTGAATTTAAACAAGTTATCAAACAACAATGGAAACCACATGCAAGACCGACCACGCTGTGTACGTTGGAGACCGAACGGTTTTTCACTACCCCAATGAACAGGACCGAATGGTCCATAATAGGTAAGGCTGAAGAAGTGACCGAACACTATTAAGGATCTAACTCTAACATAAGGCCGAATACAGTTAAACACTAATGTAAGACCGAATACTACTGTGAGACCGAACATTATAATAACCAAATCACTAGAGCTAAATCAAATGCCTATAACTTAGACCGAACACTTTAGAGCTTAGACTGAACACTAAAACATGACCGAAAGATCATTAATAGATAAGGTCCATAAGAGGTCGAACGTAGTTAAGACCGAACACCAATACAAACCGAGTATTAGTGTGAGACCGAGAACTTAGACTATACCAAATACTTTATCTTAGGCCGAACACTAGGTCAAGACCGAAAACTATAACTAGACCGAACGCTATATTCAATCGAGTGCTAGTACAAAACCGAGCACTACTAAGACCGAATGCTAGTACAAAACCGAGCACTACTAAAACCAAATGCTAGTACAAAACCGAGCACTACTAAGACCAAATGCTAGTACAAAACCGAACACTACTAAGACCAAATGCTACTACAAAACTAAGCACTACTAAAACCGAACACTAGTACAAAACCGAGCACTACTAAGACCGAACGCTAGTACAAAACCGAGCACTACTAAGACCGAACGCTAGTACAAAATCGAGCACTACTAAGATCGAACGCTAGTACAAAATCGAGCACTACTAAGACCAAACAGTCATGAACTGGGAAGACTCTAAAGAGACCGCGTCCCGTTAATGACTGAACACTTGAATATGACCGAGCGGTCAACAATGCGTGCTCATCTTTCTACATAATTTTGCATAATCCACAACTCAATGACCACAGCATTTACATCCCACACAAACAGTGTCGAACACAAACATTCAATTTCACACACATGCAAAACCATCAAACAACATTTTCATACATCAACAACCAATCAATTAAATTAACTAACTTCCATTACCTCTTAACCTAACCGAATGACTTCTACCCTTCCAAAATCCTAAGAACACCTATAGCTCACTGATTTGTAAGAAGAGACCAACCAAAGTACCAAAAATGAAGTTAGAAAGGGGAAGAGAAGGTTGATGAACACATGTAAACAGCAAGGCTTACTTGTATGTGCCAAAAATTCCATAAATTCACGAGAATTAAAGGAACGAAACTTACCAACTCTAAACACTAAATTTGATCGGTGGAATGGAAGCTCTTGACACTTGATTTCTTAGGCACGATCTGATTGTTGAACAAATGGAGTGAGATTAAGGAAATCTATAGAGAAAGAGGAGTAAAGAAGAGAGTAGAAGTTTTAGAGAGAGTATTCAGAAAATGGAATGAACTTTTGAAACTTTCATTAATATATCACTCTCATTTTAATATAAATCGCTTGGTCTCATCCTCTGCCTACACCTGTCTGGTTCAAAATTTCTTTAAACCTCTGTAAAAAATTTTAAATATACCTTTTTATTTATATATATATATATATATATATATATATATATAATTTATTTATTTATTTTCTTCTTTTTAATGATCTTTCAAATAATTCCAAGATTCCACTTGTTTTATATAATTTTCAAACTTTTAACTCTCCCATCATTTATCTCTTTAAATTATGGTTTCAAAATTTTATCTTAAACTTAAAACTCAGAAATAATATTTCAAATGTAAATAAAACAGATTAAAATAAAAAATATATATTAAAAAACTCAGTTTTATTAAGGTTTTATGAAATAAGCATAGGTATATCATACATTAATCATTTACAACAACAGGAGTAATCAACTCCTTCTTGCAAACAGAAACTCTCCTTAAACCCCCTTTTTAAACAATCTTCATGGCAATCTTTAAAGCAATGGCTGATGCAAACTACTCCCTTTGCTACGTCGGTTTCTGCTACTGTTCCTCTTCCTGCGTTTAGATCACCATAACATTATAAATTTCATCACAAAATTCATATGGATCTATGGATTTATGTTGTTTGCCATCATTTTAGAAAAAAAAAAAAGAAAAAACAGGAACCGTGTAAAGGATACTAAATTGGAAAAATAAAATCAATTTGTTTTTTTTAGTTACCTGCTGTCAGAACCAGAGCAACAAACAAAACATTGAAGAAACAAAGATGACAGAAACGAGAAGCCATTTCAAGAGAATTTTATTTCTCAGTTTGATCTTTTTTTGCTGATGAGATGAAAGTTTCATATTCCACTCACTATATATAAAGGCTTGAGGATCATCATGCACTACCCCTTCTACCTTATTGGACATAGATTCAAAATCAAAATTTTGATCAGAAAATACAACCAAAATATTTAATAAATGATCTTTATAATTCATTGAAACTTTAAAATTTAATTTTTAAATTCATTTGTTTATATTAAACAAGGTTTATATTTTCAGTTTAAAGGGTTTTATTTAATTATTTTCATCACTAATTAATATTTTCGTTATTTCATTAATATAGATTTTAATGAATTATTATCCTACACGTTTCAAAAGATATTTTTAGTTTTCATCAATCCAACAAATTCAAATTCATAAATTAAATAGTTTATTAGTTACATTTTTTTTAAATATTTTTAAAAAGTTATAAAATATGAACACTTATTTAAATAAATATATTTCGAAACAAAAAAAATATATGTTTTATCTTAATATCTGATAAGTTAGAAATGATTTCATTTTCTCAACTATTGTAAAATATGATTCTGAAAAAAGATGAAATAATTTGGAGAGAAGACAGATAACATATCGTATAGAGAGGGATAGGGAGAAAGAAGGGAAAAAGAAAGTGAGTGAGGTAGGGGCCATCACAATTATTCCCCATAAGAAAAATTTTATCCTAAAACATTATCGTACTAGGAAAAGGAGCCGGGTATAATTATCTATCTTATTTTTTATTTTCAAGTATAATCATCGTAATAAATAAAAAATAATATATATATATATATATATATATATATATATATATATATATATATATATATATATATATATATATATATATATATATATACATACATGAATGAGTACAACACTTTTACCAAAATGATATTCATATAACGGAATTGTTCCTAAGATCTAAAACTATAAGGAGATTCACCTTAAAAAATAAATTCTTTATGCATAAAACTATCTACAATATGATTCAGATAAGATGCAAATTTCCTTAGTTGTGATGAAAAAATGTATTGTGAATGTTGGTTAGAGGAGGAGACCAAACAAGCTCTTGTGTGATGGAATATTCTTTTTCGAAAATCTTATAAGGATATCTAAACCTTGAAGTTGGCTTCTTTGATTTTATTCCTCTTCCTACGCTAGTGAATGGAGTAACTCTAAAACAATACACACCATTAAAGAATTATATAGGTTGTTCTTTATTTGGATAATATTTTTCCTACTGACAAGGTAATCTTGAGCACTAGTTGCCACTATAGGTGTGAAACCTTTTTAATATTTTCACTTAACGACAGGTTGTTTGTGTTCAGCGAGAGAAAATGTAAGAGTTCTGACGTTAAGTGTTAGAAACTTGTATTGAGTGTTCCTTGCTGCGAGGGTCTTTGCACTGAGCATCAATCTAAGTGTTAATGTCGTTTTCTGTGTTTTTTAACTCTTTATCCATTTGAAGTGATTTGTTTTAGATTCTATACATGTTTAGTATGAAATAGGTAATGCTTCATGAACTGTAATATGAGTGAAAGTGTGCATATTGTTTATTCATATATTATATGGTGATTATGTTGAGTTTGTTATTCGTCATGTGTTTGGTATATGTGCTTGGCATATGGGGCATATTTCCATGAATCTCGTGGAGAGATTTTATGGTGGTGTTTAAGTAGTGTAAGTACTTATATGGGAGCCAAACATTTGAGGTTATCTTGACACTATAATAACCATCCAATCTTAAATAAAGAAGAGTGTGGTATGTGTGAGAGGAGTAGGAGGACCTAGTATAGGGGTTTTAACTTGGCCTAAGGCGTTAATGGACTAACCTTATGTGTGGTAGGGTGAAACACATTGACAATGATTCTGTAGAGTAGTAAAAGCTACCATAAGTGCACGATCCCCCGATATTTCACATTAATGTTTTATCCGAATGGTCAAGTGTAGAATGTATGATATACGTCTTAGGATTGATTATAACATGTATATTTGTTTACAACTGTATTTCTGTTGTATGATTAATCTTTTGATAAATTAGTTTAACCTTTCTTTTTTTATTTGTTTGTGATGATAACCTTAATGGTGTGAGTAGACAAAAACGTTCAAATTGATCCGGTACCTGATAAGGAAGATACAACAGCATAATTAGGTTTTGTTCTACCATCTATAACTTTTTTTATATAAAAAAGAAAACTCTAATTTCCTATTAGTGTATAAATATAACTTACTATATTCAATACTTACTTGTAAGTAGTATATTTCTATCTTATGTGCTTGTTGATTTCTATTTATATAACTTTTATTTAGTAAATACTTCTTTTATTTTTAAATAATTAAATAAATTCTTCCAATTCTCCAATTCTTTAAATTAATATTATTTTTAAATTATCAACCACAAATGCATCTAATAATATATAGGGTTAAATATGTTTTTAGTACCTAAAGTATCAGACGATTTTGTTTTTAGTCCCTACTCAGAACTTTGATGGTTTTTAGTCCTTATTGTTTTGAAACTCTGACTATTAGTCCTTAAAATTAGACGGTGTTAAGTTTTAGTGGATGTGGTAAACGGCGATACCACGTGATCACTGATCTGCTCTGTTCACTCTCTGCCACGTTGGATCTTTAAGTGTTGAACTGAGATTAAGTCAAGAGCACTTCGTCATCTTTTATAAATGAGATTTGAAGAAGTTGGGTTCTTCTTCGTGGCTGCAGCTGGGGGCAAAGATTTGGGTACACTGAAGGTTGGAGTTGGTGTTCTTTTCAATATCATTTTCCCAACATCTGAAGAACAACAAGTTGAAAAGGAAATTAGAAAAAGAGAAGAAAGTGTCCGTTGGGTTTTGAATGCTTTGCCATAGGTATGTCGTTTCAGAGTCATCTTGTATTAGTACTAGATTCCCCGAATCTAGGAGCTGCAGTGGGCTGGTTGTTGTGGTTGGGTTGGGAGGACGTGGATGGTCCAATTTCTTGATTCTACTGAATGCGCTTCGTGTGGTGGACTTGTGGGGTTCAATCGTGCACTCATCCTTCGGTCTTTTGGCTGGGTTTTGGGTTCCCCCGCTTGTGGTGTCTGGGGTCGGTCAATTGTCGTGTAGGGTTGTGGGTGGGTTAACTCTTTTCCCTGGTAATCGGGCATATGCTTCTTTTCTCTTGTGGGCATCTGTTGTTGTTTGTTTGGTTGTTTTTGTTGTTTTGGTTTCTGCCTCGGCGCTTGTATGTTTTTTGTTGTTTTGTTTCGTTTTTTTGTTTTGGGTGGGTTTTTTGTTTGTTCTATGACGCTGGTTTGTTGGGTCACGTGACAAGAGAATCTTTGTTTGTAATTGTCTAATTTTGATGGTTGTTGCTTTTCTTTTGAGTTTTTTGATGTTTATTTTTCTTTATTTTCTTTTTTCTTCATTTTTTCTTTTTTTGTATAAACCTTTTATTTTTTTTGTTATATTTTTTCCGTTACTTTTTTTTTGTCTTTTTTTTTTTGTGTTTTTTTTTCATGCTTGTTTTTACTCGTTGGTAAAATTGTTTCCTTGTCCAAGTAAAAATGTCTCACTTTGCCCCATTAAGAACATAATTACTTTGCCCCAATTAAGAATCTAATTGCGGGCAATTAGAATCGCTAATGGTAAGTTGATTGTGAAAAAATAAAAAAAAAAAAGAGAACGGGCAGAAGAGAAGAGAGTAGCTGGTATTTCACGTGGCAACGCCGTTTGCCACCTCTACTAAAACTTAACACCGTTCAATTTGAAGGACTAAAACTCAGAGTTTCAAAACTATAAAGACTAAAAACCATCAAAGTTTTGAGTAGGGACTAAAACCAAAAACGTGTGATACTTAAGGGACGAAAAACATATTTAACCCTAATATATACTAGTTTTAATCACTTATATTACTTATTAAATTATTAATAATTTTTTTATTAAAAACTAAACCTAAACCCTTTTTGTTTTAAATAAAGGTTCTTTCGTAATATTGTAATTGATTATATTCATGTAATATAATATATTTTTTTATAAATTAAATGTAATATATATATATATTATATATATTATATATATATATATATATATATAAAGAAGAGATTTTTTTTGTGAGGTGAAAATTTTATCTTTTAATATATATAATAAATTTATTTATTTATTTATTTTTATGATCTTTCAAATAATCATCCAATTTGATAACGGATGATCGCGAATGTTAGAGACGGGCGGACGAACGACGCAGCTGACACGGACTTGGCGAACGCTTTTTCTCCAGTTGACGCAGGCTGGGCGGACGGACGCCGCTCCACACTCCAAGTCGGGCGGACATCCCATCTTCTCCTGGAGCTGCTCCACACTCCCAATTGGGGAGGGGCCGGGTACCTGCTAAAGGCACTCCGAGCTCAATGCAGTAATATGACGAGGCGTTATATATGCATGCATGGGTTGCGTTTCCTAAGCAATCCGTCTAGAAATCATACCTGAGACCTTATTTATACTGATCGTTGATGGGCTTTTACTCTTGGGGGCCCATGAAATGCCCCAATTCCTTTACTTTATTAAGGATCTTTAATGTGTCAGTAGTATTTGACATCCGTGTAATCAGTCACGTGCGGGTCGGGTGGGAATGTGGTCGGGTCAGGGATTTACCCTGTTGTGGGGCTCCGCCTGGGTCTACTTGTCACACACTTGGCGTACGCTCTTTAGCGTCGTTTTTTCATGGAACGCTGTACGCCCGCTTCACCATTGATGGCTGGGAGCACGCGTCATCCAATCCTTGGCGTTTGACGTGTCCCATCTTGAGGTGTGCGGTATAAGGTTCCCATTTCTTGTGCGAGACGTCTCCCATCTTGGGCGAATTTTAGGGACGTCCCATTTGTTTTTTATTGGTTTTGTTTTTTGTGGGTCGGTTACTGCCACGCATCTTGGGCGACGGCCAGTTCCTTGGTGCGATACGTCCCCCCCCTCCATCCTTGGCGCACTGCCCAATTTTTGGGCGGGACCCTCCTAGTCTCTTGAATGGCTTGACGTTCGTCCCGTTGACTCATGGTTACGTCCTTTACTGAATTGCTGGGCGCTCGATCTCATGTCCGAGCGGACGCTGCGAGTACCAATCTATATCTATATCTATATATAATATCTATTATATATATATATATATATATAATATATATATTAATTAGCATGTTAAACTACACTTCTCCATAAAATGTTTCAAAGGATATTTTTAATATTTGTGAACATATTACACTAAAAATTAACTAATAATAATAATAATATGTAAAATTATAATTATTTTGTTACATAAGAACGAAAGAAAAATCTAATTTTGAATTATGGAAAGTCATTAGGCAAACACTGGACAAAATTCATATGCTTGAACCAATTGTAACGTGTTTTAAGATTTTACTTTTAAATATACCTTTTGATATATATAAAATAAATTTATTTATTTTTTATTTTTATGATCTTTCAAATAATCATCCAATTTGGTTGCCTTGCTTCGAAGATTCCATTATTGCTTTTTATAATTTTCAAATTGTGTATTCTTGCACAGATCATTTATCTATTTAAAGGATGATTTCAATTTTTTTATGTTAAATTTAAATCTGTTAAATAATGTTTGAAATTTGAATAAAAGAAGAAAAAGATAAATAATTATATAATTAAAAATGATAATTGAAAGAGACGTTTTATTAAAGTTTTATAAATGCATAGTAGGTATAGAATAAATCAGAGACAACAACATTGATTGAGAGATCCCTGTTGGATACAGAAACCATTCGTAAATCCCTTTCCTGTGCAATCTTCCTTGCAATTTGGAATGCAAAGGCCGAAGCACTTAAGGTCTGCATCTATCGTTCCTTTTACTGCCTCTGCTACTGCTCCTTCTCCTGACCTCACATCACCATAAAATTATATCAATTTTTCTCATAAAATTATACCTAATTTCACAATTAAATTCACACGGATCTATAAATTTACGTGGTTTGCATTCATATTAAATTGGAAGAGATGAAAATAATGTCTATTCTTTACAATTACCTGATATAACAATTACCTGATATCAGAACCAAAGCAACAAACAAAACACCAAAGAAAAATGGATGACAGAAGCGAGAAGCCATTTCAAGATAGTTTTATTTTTATTTTTATTTTTTCTGATGAGATCAACCTTCATATTGTACTCATTATATATAAAAGAAAATGTATACTCATTTTACGTTATTGGAGGAAAAAAAAATAAACTTTTGGTCAAAAAAAACCCACAAAAGTTATTTAATTAATGAATTGTTTAATACATTGATAGTTCAAAAAGTAATGTTAAATTTTTTGTTTTTATTAAACAAGGTTCATATTGTCAGTTTAAAGGGCGTTAAGCATTTCATTACTAATTAATAATTTCATAATATAGATTGTAATTAATAATTATTCTACTCTTCTCTGTGATGTTCCAAAAAATATTTTTAATTAATAAATTAATGGAGGTTATTTGTTTTTTATATGAATTTTTCTTATAATTTTTTATTTTTAATATTAAATGTAATAATTTATATAATGGAATTAAATGCAACATTCATGTGTATTAAATAGACTTAAAAAATTGAATTGAATAGCTTGTTCAATAATGATGTTATGAGCTCCTTCCAAGTTAACACTTACACTAGTGCAACCAAGAGATACAACAACAGTTATTTTGGATATATGACAGTGGTTGTAGAACCAAAGTATATTCAGGCGAGATAAAAAGTTGAAACATTTGGCCTCAGTTCAAGAATCAAAGCAAAAATGTTAGGATTTTGTTTGAGTTCAAAAAACCCAAAATATTAAACCAAAAAATAAAATAAAAAATAAAAAAAATTGGGTCTATTGTCTCGATTCTGGTTCCAATCGAGGCCGTAGACCGTTAAAATTAATTAATTAAAGGGTTTATGGCCTTTGTTGGATCCAGAACTGAGGCAATATACCCTTTTTTCCCTCAATTTTTACTAGAATCGTTATCTAATGTATTTTTTTTAAAAATGGTCATTTTTATAAACATTCCATATCACATAAACTAATGCTGTGAAAATGGGTTGTAACCCGTGAGCCAACCCGGCTTACCACGGATTTGAGCCGGGTTGAGTTTGAAAAAAATGTATTTTTTTTATGTGATGAGCCGGGTTGACTCACCAACCCACCTAATTTAATTTAATTATTTATTATTTTTATGTTTCAATATTATTAGTTAAAGAAAAAGATGTTTTAAGAGAGAAAACTATTATAAATTTATCTATTCAAGACTCTAATATTATAAATGAAAAAGTGATACAAAAATTATCAATATTAAAAACTTATTTGTTCGTCTTTGTACATGTTTTTGGATTTGTATGATACTTTTTTATTTATTTTGAAGTGTCTTTCGAGTTTAACATCATTTAAGTGTAACATTTATTTAGATTTGAATTAAAAAGAATTGTAATTTTTTTATTTTAAAAAAATTATAATTAAACGACCTAGTGAGCTAACCCGTTTAACCCACCAACCCATGGTGGGTTGATCGGGTTCGAATATTTTCAGCTCACTAATAAGTGAGCCGAGTTGGGTTGGCTCACTAAATGATCAACCCGTGGTGAGCCGGACTGGGTCAAGCCGGGTTACTCGTTTTGACAGCTCTAACATAAACCCAGAAACATACTTGCATATATCCACAACCTAAAAATACAGGTAACTACTTAATGTGATTTTTGGTTTTCATAGCTATGGTTATTATCTTTGAACGGAAAATATTTTGAGCACTCTTTTAAACTCCTATTTCAGGTGAAAAATCCCAGGAACCTTTAAGTTGGGTGAATCTGAAGTTTAAAATATATTTGGATTGTAGATCTTAAAATGGCCTTAACTTTTACTCTAGTTAACCGTTTTTTCTATTATTATATATGGATTTGAAGTAGAAAAAAATTTATGATATCGTGGTAGCTCGCATAGCTAGCTAATCCTTCTAGATTTTCCAAAAAACATTGTTTTCTACTTTTTGGAATTTTCTTTTTCAAAATTTGCAAAAATATTTAAAATAGTTAGATTTTGAATTTTGAGTTGAAATGTTTTATGAAGAGTTTTCATGATTTTTTTGTCCTTGATACAAATTTTGAAGTGATTTGGAGTTCGTTTGAGTTTTACCTATACTTTCAAGTCATTTGGGGACATTATACTTTCACATGACCAACGTTCTTAAACGTCTATTTTCAACTTCAATATTAATTTGATGTCTCTAACTAAGATGTTAGAATTTTATCTGATGTTAAAAATTGAAAATAATATACATCAAAAATTATTTTTGTGATAGTAGAAGGATTCAAAACCATAAAGGTTAGCTTGTGTGTCCTCGTTCAACAAAGGTTTAGAAATAACTCGAAATGACAACTCTTGATCAGATAGTAGGAAATCTCTTTACATAAATGTTCCTTCATCTTGGCTAGGATCGGGATGAGAGTGTGATCTGCCTTTATCTCCTAACTATGTTTTAAGAAATTGTAAATTGTGAGTATAATAGTAAGTGAGATGATTAAGTAAGTACTTCCTCCTGTAATGGTATATTATAGATATAAGCTTTTCAAACCCATAAATTATAAATATCTTAAATAAATTATATTATATGAAATCTTTTCAAAGATAATTAATTATTATATTATATCAACATTGTTTGATAACAACAATCTCTCTAAATATTTTGATAATTAATTCAAAATACAGCGAAATCCGAGTATATTTGACTTAGTAATTCGAATATGTACGATTATATCAATAAAATATTCAGTAACTTAGTTCCAGATTAAGTAGGTTAAATTATATCAAACTTTTATTTTATTTTATATTAGTCATTTAAATTAATTAGTTGATATCTGAACGTGTAAGAGTGACAGTTATGCGAAAAATGCGAGACTCTAACTATTTCAATTCTTTTATTAATTTCATTAATATAAATTGCAAATAATAATTATTTTGGAGTTTTTATGTTTGATATAGTTGTTTGACGTGAAAATTAAATATTGTATGAGAGGTTCTTAGATGTTGCCAAAAATAATAATATATTTAGCAAAAAAAATTATTTGAAGACCAATTTGAGATTCTTTAATAAAAGGGGAGCAAAAGCATAATTAAATCTAAAATATATTTTTTATGTTAAGTTTTGTATTAATTAACCTAAAAAAGTTTTTTACTTATATTTTAATTTTGGTACATTGTGCTTGAAATTTAGTTTAGTTGTAAAAGGTTTAAGTACTCTTTTAAGTATATCTATCTACAATAAAATAAAATAAAAACATAATAATATATTTTTATTTAAATAAATATATAAAAATAAAAGTAATATATAAGTGCCAAATGCCAATTCTTATTTCATAGTATATAATAACATGAGAACGCACGCCATTGTCGGTATCTATAGTTAGAAATTTCACATCGACTAGAGATAAAATCAATTTATAGTATAAAAGTGGATATAAACCTCAATTTATTAGTCGATTTTATAGAATTGAGTTAGACTTAAATTTCACTTCTTAACACCTATTATAAGAATATCATTTAAAGTATAACTAGAAGCTCTTTTTTAAAAGGTTTATTTAATACCTTTTCATTTTAAATTGATGACAAATGTTTTAAAAACATTAAATAACGTTTATCATATATAATAAGCTAATAATTAAATATATAAATTTGAATTATGTTATAATTAAATATATATAACAACTAATAATGTGTGAACTTATATGTTTGCGTTACATGTTGACTGCATAAATTTACACATTACTGATTAATGTAGAAAAAAAAGGTGTAATTTTTATGAAATATTAAACTTTGAATATTTTTAAATTGAAACTTTTGTACATAAAATAAAATGTTTGGTTTATATAGATAAAAGTCGATATAATGTATATTTTTTTTCAAAATATATCAAAATTTAAATAATTTTATCACTTTAGTATTATTGTTTATTTTTAAAAAATTGATAAAAATTATCATAATTATATGAATTTATATTTTAACGTTTAAATGAAAAAGTTATATAAAACTATCGATGATATAAAATTTGATAAAGGTTACAATGATATTATATGACAAGAATTCAAGTACTAATAATATATATATATATAAAGATACCTATACTACCATGTACACAACTATAAGATTAGTGAAGATGTGGCACTAGTAGAAAAAAAAGACATATTAACGTATTTATTACGTTTCAGTTTTCAGTTTTCAATTTTCATAAACGTATAGGTCTCGTTCAAAACACTCGAAACCATATTGTACCTATGACATTAGTTGCTCTAACATTCGTTACCATAAAGTCATGTGAAACTGATAATTAAAGACTTTTCAACTGCAAACATGTCTGGACAAGACTTTTGACCTCGGTTCTACTCAAAATCGTTGCCACAAAGTCGTGTAAAACTGATAATTAAAGACTTTTCAACTGACCAAATCTTTGGACAAGACTTTTAGCCTCAATTCTCTACGGAACCAAGATCATAAAGTCTTAACATTCCCAATGCAGACTGACTTTACATCTTTGGACAAGACTTTTGGCCTCGGTTTTCTGTAGAACGGAGGCCATAGAGTCTTGACATTCTCATTACAAACTGACTTTTGAATTGACAAGCTTTCTAGATTGACCTATGGCTTCGATTTTCAGCAGAACTAAGGCCATATGTTCTCTACAACTTCGATTTATCTCAAAATTGATGTCATAAGGCTTTTAAAAAATGGCCATTTTATTTTATTTATTATCTTATCACAACATATGGCATCAATTGTTCTTGAAACCAATGCCATAAAGGTTTTATGCTTCGGTTATAGCGTGAAACGAAACCTAAAATTTGAATTAAATTTCAAAATTGTCACTAAAGATATTACTTTTTTTTATGACTTTAGGCAGCGATTTATAGTAGAATCGAGACCATATGCCTTTTATTGCTTTTATTTTCTAAAGAACTGATGTCGTATGTGTTCTTAGAGTTAAAAAAAAGAAAAGAAAAGACAGAGCATTGAACATTTTTCTTCTTCGTTCTCCTTTGCGTTTTCGAAAACCAGTGTCGCTGCTCCTTAAATGTTGCTTCATTTTGTTGTCTAACATTGTGGTTAGTGTCTCCATAACCGTTGTGAGTGCTCTTCACCCATTCTTACCGGTTCGAATTTGTCTCGAACCTCTTCCTTCCTTCGTCAATTCAATTCTCTGTCATTAGATGTGAGTTTTGGTTGCTTCATTCGTGACTCTTTTTAGGCATTTTGGAGTTTGTTTTGGTTTTCTAAAACTAATATGTTGTTTGTATTTTTGTCTGGGTTTTGTTTTTGCGTGGTGGGATTTTCTACCGTTCCAAATGCGAGTTGTCCATTATTGTCTGTCGTTCACGCTTCCCGGTTCTTATTATCATGTTTAATAGGAACATATAATTTTGTAGTAAGTTGTCATTTTTTGTATGTTGGATATGTGATTACTTAAATGCTTAATTATATTGTTGTATTGAATTCGTTTTAGTTTCCCATTTGAGATTCAATACAAAAATTATTTATTATCTCCAATTTTTTTTAAAGAGGAGATGATAATAATAATTTAGAATTATTGAATCTTTAATTGTTTGGTTGGACAGTTTAATTAAAGTAATAACTTTTTCATAGTTTATTAACACATATAAATTTTAATATACATATCTTAAATTTCATGAATATTTGCAACTGTGTTTTGTATTGATCTTCGGGTGCATATTTGATCGCGGTTTATAATCACTTTCATTTCGTGTAACCTGAAGACCAATGCGAAATGCTGACAAAATTTTGTGAAATATTAGATATGTNACTTTATCCCTCTCTAAGAGTTATTAATCTGTATTTGCACTCATAACACTAATTGTATTGGATATTTTGAAGAAAATTAAAACACTTGGTGTTTATCTGAGTTAAGTTAGTGAGTCTAACAGTTGTCTAGGGTTGATACCATAAGTAGTTAGAATACTTGTATACTAGGAGTGATTAAACTCGGACTAGTCATGTTGACTATGTGAACCAGAAGTGTTACGAATAATCATTGTAAACCTAGAGAGGTAAATTTGTGTAATGTTCTTAAAGATTAGTGAAAGCTCTTAAGAGGTCTCAAATGAGAACTGGATGTAGCTCAGGTTTAATAAACTAGCATAAAATTCGTGTGTTATTATTTTGCTCTCTGAAAAGTTTTCCTTAAAGTTTTTTATAAACACTAGCTAATGAACAAATCTTCTGACGGTGAATCTCTTGAAACCTTATGAGACATTATTTACAAAAAGTTTTAAAACACTATTCAACCTCTCTTCTAGTGTTTTCTTGTGATTTTATTGGAGTGTTTATGTTTTAAACAGAAGCCTGACTTTTGTTGTTGAATAGACTTGAAGTGGAAGGAGGCTCGTTTTTGTTGTTGAATAGACTTGAAGTGGAAGGAGGCTCTTTTTTGTTGTTGAATAGACTTGAAGTGGAAGGAGGCTCACAGTAGATATTTTAGAATTTCTAAATGTATTACCTATGCACGGGTGAGCATAGAAAAAAAGCTTATTGACAAAAGAGATATTTTTTATGTGTTAGTGAACAATCAAAAGCGTACAAATCATATTATTCTATTATAAAAAAATTATTAGTCATGATGTAGTATTTAAGCATCAATTTTGGAATTACAATATAGAAAAAGTTGAACAACAACTATAACTAAT
>NW_025911184.1:0-27898 GCF_018835915.1 Vigna umbellata
ACCAAGTATCGTTTCCCAAAGGACTCACGACCTAGACAGTTATGTGATTTTTTGATTAAATTAAACTTGTAAACAAAAATATTGTTGTTGAATTATGAAAAATAAACATGAATGCAAGCTTTTGATCAATGGAATTGAAAGATGCAAAAATGGTTGATGTAGAGTATGAATGATTATGTTGTTGGGGTTTTCGATTCATCCTATCCACTCTCATGTATTCAAGAATCATCTTTCTTCATTAATGTTAATGCCACTTTCTAATTTACCTTAAACCAGATGTCTCGGTGAAGAAATCCTACTCCTAATCACTAGTTTACAATGTCTTGTCTCCCTAGTAATTATTCATGCATTTTATTCGCAAGAAGCTTAAAGACAATCAATCCTCCTATCCCTATGTCTAGGCAATATTGCTCTTGGGAGAATTTCTTCAGTTCTAGATTTACTTATATGTGTCCATACAAATAACATCAATAGATAATGCAATTAAATGAGTTAAACAAAGCATGCATAGAGTATAGAAGAAAAACCCTAACAATTAATGAAGAAAAGCATATAGAATATAGAACCAATTCAATACATGATAGTTTCAAAGGATTACATCGGTTCCCCAAAAACAATGAAGGTTTAGTTCCCCATAGACATGGTGAAACTAGATGAAAAATAATGAAAGAATGAAAGATAGAACCCTAGAAGTTGAAGAATAGAGCTTGCGCATCCAAAATCCTCCTCCAAGGGGTGAAGAAAGTGTGATTTTGCCTCTTTCTGTCCAGAGATACTAACCTTAGGTCAACTAAACCCTTATATAGTTTATTAAGAATTACAGAAAATAGGCCCAAACCCAATTAAATGGCGCTCAACGACACTTTTGTTGCTCAGCGGCACTTTTCCCGCTCAACGGCAATTTTGTCGGTCAGGAGCACTTTTGCCGCTCAACAGTAAGTGCGGGTCTTCAGAATTGACGCTCAGCTGCAGTTTTGGTCCTCAGTGGTGATTGCGGGACTTCAGAACGCCGCTCAGCGGTAAAAGTGGCGCTAAGCGGTGACTACAGCTCTTCTTTTGTACACTTTAACTTCTTTTCCTGAGTGCAGCTCCTTACTACTTCAACTTCTTTCATCTAATTCATCTTAATTCCTGCGAAAACAAGGAAAATGAAGCATAAAACCCATCCAACTCTCTTATTTCCAAAACTTAAGCAAAAGCATGATTCCAAGCTAATTTCTAAGTCATAAAGGTTGTTTTTAAGGTCAAAATTAAGTATAGAAATAACAGTTTTTCAACGGTTATCACAACCCCAAACTTAGAACTTTGTTTGTCCTCAAGCAAACAAGATGTAACTCAGTCTTCCACTAATCCATACAATGATTCACCACATTCAAAAACTCTTTCTTTCAAGACAAGTAATTACTCAAATCAGCTCATCACAAAGAATTCAGTCAAGATGCACACATGCTTTGGTAATCATTCACAAGCAAGTGTCATCACAAGGGCTTTTCTATGGCTTATAATGTGGTTGGGCTAACAAGAAAATTAGTTTTTCTAGATCACAAAATCCTTGAGTTAAATGAATCATCTAAACACAACCAGTTTTCCTTCTTCCCAACTTTCTTTTACATTGAGCCTTTCTTTTTCTTTGTTTTCTTTCCTTTTTATTTTGCTTTTTACATGCTTAGCTCAATGCTTTTTATTTTCCCTTTCTAGACTTCCCAACAACCTCAAACTTGAACCNTATATGAGCACCTCACAACCTTTAATGAAATTTGCAATACAGTGAAGATAAATGGGGTGCCTGACGAAGCAATCAAACTTAGCCTGTTTCCTTTCTCATTGGGAGGCAACGCTAAGCTTTGGTTGAACTCTTTTCCAGAAGGGAGCTCTACAGAGTGCGAAGCTGTGGTGACAAAGTTTTTGAACAAATACTTACCACAATCCAAGATTAACAAAGGAAAGCAAGAGATTGAAAGACTTTCCACTATAAAGATTTTATTTCTTACAACAAGGATTTACAAAGAACACTTCTCAAATGTAAAATACCTCTTTAACTAAACCAATCTAATATAGCAAATACCACCTGCAGAAGAACAACCCTCTTAATTGCAGCAACCCTTTGAGACTCTTCTCAAAGTACCAAAAACCTCATGTTCTTCTTCCTAGCCAGCGCATAGGGAAACAACAATCTTCTTGATTGTAAAATGAAATCTGATCAGAACAGAATACACCTCAATTGTGCAGAAATTGATTAACCAGTAAGCGCTTCAACTTGTTCTTAAGGATTCCTTCAAGAGCATCACTTTCTATGAATCTTGATTCTTGGAGCAATTTTATGCACCTGCAAAATCTTTCTCAAACTCTTTGATATCAAATCTGAAAGTTCTCAAATGATCAAAGGGTTAAAAGTCTTTTAATACAGAGCATAATGCGTCATTATATAGTTTTTCTCATATCAGACGCATTTTAATCGATTAAGTAATGTAATCGGTTACACTATTTAACAATTGTAACAAAATTATATTTAAAACAGTTCTAATTGATTACACATTTAATGTAATCGATTGTCATTTAATGCTAGTTAAAACATTTGAAAATATGACCACTACTTTTGTTATGGCATAGCTTAAAAATGGTTTTCAAAGTATAATAGACTTAATTGATTACATAAATAGTGTAATCGATTAAGGTATATACTTAGACAAATTTTGAAAACATTTTCATCTCAAAAATCATCATAGCACATTTCAAAAAGATGTTTGCAAAGACACGAGTTTTAATCGATTATGCACTTAATGTAGTCGGTTAAAACTTGTTGTTTTGCCACAGTTAAGCTATCTAACGAACTTAATTGATTACAACATCATTGCAATTGATTACTTCACACAAAGTTTCTTTGTGCTTGTGGTTTTATCACATGAAAACAATTAGTATGCATACAGCAGATATAAACACAATTATGATCACAGAAGTATCCAAACTAATCAACATATCATCATATGAACATAAAGAAACATTTACATAGCAACATATGTATAATTCATGAATACACATTTATGTTGTTGTCATGAAAACATGTATGTGTTGTCACAATCAATGTGTCGTCATCATAAAAATGCAAACACATCAGGGATTGAGTTTAGCACTTATATTGCTCCCCTATCAACAATCTCCCCATTTTTTTATAACCATGATGTATAAAACAACCATGATGTACAACGCAAAACCAGAAATTGTTCGAACAGTTATATTCAAACATACAGTCACAAATATTTCATCTATCAATTCAATATTAATAATACCAACTATCTCCCTTATTAATTCATCATTACAAACAATTTCAATTATCTCTCCCCCTTTGGGCATTAGCAAAAAAGGTATAAGTACACAATGTATATTTGAAGCAAGAGACAATATATCAAAAAAAGATACATTAAGAATGTATAAGTACACAATAATGAAAAAAAAAATGATTCTCCCCCTTGTTAACACTCGGCAAGTGTACCGAATCGTATCAAGTAATAAGAAAATGGTAACACCAAGTATCGTTTCCCAAAGGACTCACGACCTAGACAGTTATGTGATTTTTTGATTAAATTAAACTTGTAAACAAAAATATTGTTGTTGAATTATGAAAAATAAACATGAATGCAAGCTTTTGATCAATGGAATTGAAAGATGCAAAAATGGTTGATGTAGAGTATGAATGATTATGTTGTTGGGGTTTTCGATTCATCCTATCCACTCTCATGTATTCAAGAATCATCTTTCTTCATTAATGTTAATGCCACTTTCTAATTTACCTTAAACCAGATGTCTCGGTGAAGAAATCCTACTCCTAATCACTAGTTTACAATGTCTTGTCTCCCTAGTAATTATTCATGCATTTTATTCGCAAGAAGCTTAAAGACAATCAATCCTCCTATCCCTATGTCTAGGCAATATTGCTCTTGGGAGAATTTCTTCAGTTCTAGATTTACTTATATGTGTCCATACAAATAACATCAATGATCATGCAATTGAATGAGTTAAACAAAGCATGCATAGAGTATAGAAGAAAAACCCTAACAATTAATGAAAGAAAGCATATAGANAAAGTGTGTTTCTGCTTCCTCCCAGCCAAAGATACAAATCCTAGGACGTGCAAGTCATTAAATAGGGCATAAAAATAACATAAAACAAGTCCAAGCCCATAAAAACAAAAGAAAACCGGTCCAAGCCCACTTAGAATGGCGTTGAGCAGTAATACCGCATGATCCATTTTGCCCCCAACTGCTGTTTTTGCCCCTCAGCGGTGATTTTGGCACTTGAAAAGTGCCGCTCAGCGGTATTTTACCGCTCAGCGCCACTCGGTCACACTTTTTCTGCGTTCTGGTTGGTTTTTCAGCATTCTGGTTGACTAGTTGACTTTTCTGGTTGACTGGTTGACTTTTCTGGTTGACTTTTCTGGTTGACTAGTTGACTTTTCTGGTTTCTGGTTGACTTTTCAGCACTCCAATCATTCTGTACTTCAATTCTTCTTTCAAATCATTCAATTAGCCTACAAATCAAGGGAATCTTGCACAAAACCATTAAATTCACTTTCAACTCTCTTATTCACAAAACTAAAGAAAAAATACGAGTTCAAGCTAGTTTCTAAGTCTTAAAGGTTACTTTTCGTATCAATTTTAAGCATAAAAATAACGGTTTTTCAACCGTTATCAGCCCTCAACATTTCAACAGCATAGCAAGATCGAGGGTCAATGCATCCAACATGAAGGTGAAACCGGCGTTGATCCAACTGGTTAAGAGTAATCAATTTAATGGGTTGTCACATGAAAGCCTATATGAGCACCTCACAACCTTTAATGAAATTTGCAATACAGTGAAGATAAATGGGGTGCCTGACGAAGCAATCAAACTTAGCCTGTTTCCTTTCTCATTGGGAGGCAACGCTAAGCTTTGGTTGAACTCTTTTCCAGAAGGGAGCTCTACAGAGTGCGAAGCTGTGGTGACAAAGTTTTTGAACAAATACTTACCACAATCCAAGATTAACAAAGGAAAGCAAGAGATTGAAAGACTTTCCACTATAAAGATTTTATTTCTTACAACAAGGATTTACAAAGAACACTTCTCAAATGTAAAATACCTCTTTAACTAAACCAATCTAATATAGCAAATACCACCTGCAGAAGAACAACCCTCTTAATTGCAGCAACCCTTTGAGACTCTTCTCAAAGTACCAAAAACCTCATGTTCTTCTTCCTAGCCAGCGCATAGGGAAACAACAATCTTCTTGATTGTAAAATGAAATCTGATCAGAACAGAATACACCTCAATTGTGCAGAAATTGATTAACCAGTAAGCGCTTCAACTTGTTCTTAAGGATTCCTTCAAGAGCATCACTTTCTATGAATCTTGATTCTTGGAGCAATTTTATGCACCTGCAAAATCTTTCTCAAACTCTTTGATATCAAATCTGAAAGTTCTCAAATGATCAAAGGGTTAAAAGTCTTTTAATACAGAGCATAATGCGTCATTATATAGTTTTTCTCATATCAGACGCATTTTAATCGATTAAGTAATGTAATCGGTTACACTATTTAACAATTGTAACAAAATTATATTTAAAACAGTTCTAATTGATTACACATTTAATGTAATCGATTGTCATTTAATGCTAGTTAAAACATTTGAAAATATGACCACTACTTTTGTTATGGCATAGCTTAAAAATGGTTTTCAAAGTATAATAGACTTAATTGATTACATAAATAGTGTAATCGATTAAGGTATATACTTAGACAAATTTTGAAAACATTTTCATCTCAAAAATCATCATAGCACATTTCAAAAAGATGTTTGCAAAGACACGAGTTTTAATCGATTATGCACTTAATGTAGTCGGTTAAAACTTGTTGTTTTGCCACAGTTAAGCTATCTAACGAACTTAATTGATTACAACATCATTGCAATTGATTACTTCACACAAAGTTTCTTTGTGCTTGTGGTTTTATCACATGAAAACAATTAGTATGCATACAGCAGATATAAACACAATTATGATCACAGAAGTATCCAAACTAATCAACATATCATCATATGAACATAAAGAAACATTTACATAGCAACATATGTATAATTCATGAATACACATTTATGTTGTTGTCATGAAAACATGTATGTGTTGTCACAATCAATGTGTCGTCATCATAAAAATGCAAACACATCAGGGATTGAGTTTAGCACTTATATTGCTCCCCTATCAACAATCTCCCCATTTTTTTATAACCATGATGTATAAAACAACCATGATGTACAACGCAAAACCAGAAATTGTTCGAACAGTTATATTCAAACATACAGTCACAAATATTTCATCTATCAATTCAATATTAATAATACCAACTATCTCCCTTATTAATTCATCATTACAAACAATTTCAATTATCTCTCCCCCTTTGGGCATTAGCAAAAAAGGTATAAGTACACAATGTATATTTGAAGCAAGAGACAATATATCAAAAAAAGATACATTAAGAATGTATAAGTACACAATAATGAAAAAAAAAATGATTCTCCCCCTTGTTAACACTCGGCAAGTGTACCGAATCGTATCAAGTAATAAGAAAATGGTAACACCAAGTATCGTTTCCCAAAGGACTCACGACCTAGACAGTTATGTGATTTTTTGATTAAATTAAACTTGTAAACAAAAATATTGTTGTTGAATTATGAAAAATAAACATGAATGCAAGCTTTTGATCAATGGAATTGAAAGATGCAAAAATGGTTGATGTAGAGTATGAATGATTATGTTGTTGGGGTTTTCGATTCATCCTATCCACTCTCATGTATTCAAGAATCATCTTTCTTCATTAATGTTAATGCCACTTTCTAATTTACCTTAAACCAGATGTCTCGGTGAAGAAATCCTACTCCTAATCACTAGTTTACAATGTCTTGTCTCCCTAGTAATTATTCATGCATTTTATTCGCAAGAAGCTTAAAGACAATCAATCCTCCTATCCCTATGTCTAGGCAATATTGCTCTTGGGAGAATTTCTTCAGTTCTAGATTTACTTATATGTGTCCATACAAATAACATCAATGATCATGCAATTGAATGAGTTAAACAAAGCATGCATAGAGTATAGAAGAAAAACCCTAACAATTAATGAAGAAAAGCATATAGAATATAGAACCAATTCAATACATGATAGTTTCAAAGGATTACATCGGTTCCCCAAAAACAATGAAGGTTTAGTTCCCCATAGACATGGTGAAACTAGATGAAAAATAATGAAAGAATGAAAGATAGAACCCTAGAAGTTGAAGAATAGAGCTTGCGCATCCAAAATCCTCCTCCAAGGGGTGAAGAAAGTGTGATTTTGCCTCTTTCTGTCCAGAGATACTAACCTTAGGTCAACTAAACCCTTATATAGTTTATTAAGAATTACAGAAAATAGGCCCAAACCCAATTAAATGGCGCTCAACGACACTTTTGTTGCTCAGCGGCACTTTTCCCGCTCAACGGCAATTTTGTCGGTCAGGAGCACTTTTGCCGCTCAACAGTAAGTGCGGGTCTTCAGAATTGACGCTCAGCTGCAGTTTTGGTCCTCAGTGGTGATTGCGGGACTTCAGAACGCCGCTCAGCGGTAAAAGTGGCGCTAAGCGGTGACTACAGCTCTTCTTTTGTACACTTTAACTTCTTTTCCTGAGTGCAGCTCCTTACTACTTCAACTTCTTTCATCTAATTCATCTTAATTCCTGCGAAAACAAGGAAAATGAAGCATAAAACCCATCCAACTCTCTTATTTCCAAAACTTAAGCAAAAGCATGATTCCAAGCTAATTTCTAAGTCATAAAGGTTGTTTTTAAGGTCAAAATTAAGTATAGAAATAACAGTTTTTCAACGGTTATCACAACCCCAAACTTAGAACTTTGTTTGTCCTCAAGCAAACAAGATGTAACTCAGTCTTCCACTAATCCATACAATGATTCACCACATTCAAAAACTCTTTCTTTCAAGACAAGTAATTACTCAAATCAGCTCATCACAAAGAATTCAGTCAAGATGCACACATGCTTTGGTAATCATTCACAAGCAAGTGTCATCACAAGGGCTTTTCTATGGCTTATAATGTGGTTGGGCTAACAAGAAAATTAGTTTTTCTAGATCACAAAATCCTTGAGTTAAATGAATCATCTAAACACAACCAGTTTTCCTTCTTCCCAACTTTCTTTTACATTGAGCCTTTCTTTTTCTTTGTTTTCTTTCCTTTTTATTTTGCTTTTTACATGCTTAGCTCAATGCTTTTTATTTTCCCTTTCTAGACTTCCCAACAACCTCAAACTTGAACCTTTATCAATACCACAAGATATTTTCAACTCAACTCAAGGTAAAGATTTTCAACAAGGATTTTCTATCATGTTCAAGGCTAAGGGTTCAAAGGATAGAACACATTGTGCTCTCTTTTATTGGGCTAAACTCATGCATTTGGCTAATAAAGGGTTACCAACAAATGGCCTTGATCATATGACACATACAAGATAGTGATTCAATCATAGAAACCTGGGCAAAGTCATTCATGCTTTCAATGTAATAGCATTCAATCACAAAAACTCTGGATTTCAAAACCTCACACATAAGCTCATCCAATCATTCCACATAGACATCCTACTTAGCATCATAATCACAATCACAATATCATGCATCTATTCACATAGCTTGTGAACAACCACCTGTATATCAGCATATAGTGCATAATCTCAACATCAATCTATATCCAAGCATCATCAAGCAATACTCATCATGCATAAATCACAAACAAACCATCATAGCAGATAAAATTTCTCACTGAGTATATCACACCCTATTCTAAAAACAGAAGCAAATGATTTCAAAAGTACAAAACAAAAGATAGAAAAAAAATTATGCTCTAGTAATGATAGAATCCATCAGTAGATGCTATTTCATCCCATGTTGTCATCTGAATCTTCCTCCTCTTCATCATCCTCAGCATCTTCAAAAGCATCCTCATCATCATCATCATCATCCATAGCTAAAGCTCCAACTCCACTGTCCTGGGCTTGCTCCTTTAGCCACGCCACCACGTTATTAAACTCATCCATGGTCCACCTATGTCTTAGAGGTGTATCATACATCCCAATAATTATCTCACTTGTGGCCACCTGCCCTCTGTGAAGGGACTGCATCCTAGCATCCATAAGAGACATATACATGTCCCTCATCTAAAATGGCTCTACCTCACGAGGCTTTACAGGTACCTGGCCCTATGGTGGTCCTCTCCCTCTACGAGGATGGCGTGGTGGTACTGGCTGAGCTACCTCATCACCGCCATAATACAGTCTGTAATAGGCCTCATCAATAACTTTCCTAGGCCTCTCAAATGGTGGTGTAGAGATATTCACCCCGGCTAGTTCACATAAGTGTGTAATCAAAGAGGGATGTCCCAAAGGTGCCTTGTTGTTCATAGTGTTGGCACACACCTGTATCTCATTAGCAATGACCTGGCCAATGTTAATGCTCATCCCTCTAAGCACACAGTACAAAAGAAGTGTCCTGCTAACAGTAATATCTGATAAATGTGAGCATGGCTGGATGTTGGCATGAGAAAATGCCATCAAATACTTTGCTAGAGGAGTCAGATTAGCTATCCTTATGTTCACAACTGCACCATTCCTATTTCTCTGAAAGTGCCCTCCAGGCATACATAGCACACTCTCCACATCACCAAAGTTTGCTCCTTCCTCCATATTTAGAGCAAACTAACATTGCTCACCAGCCCATTCTGTATTTAAAAACCTGTTAATGGAATCAAGGTCATACCGAATGGCGTGTCCTCTAACATAGCTTAAATAATCCTCAGTAGGATGGTTACCCAACCGCCTTGCATTGGTGTAAAACTCTTTCACCATTGCTATGTTAGTTGGTGCAGGATAAGTGGCTAGCCTTCCCCTGTTCTTGTTCTCCAATTACTCTCCAAACTGTGGAGCAAAATCAGGTATCAATCCAGCCTTCCTTTCCATCAATAGCCTTCTATCTTGGACAATATTGAAATGGCGCTCATGCTTGGAGGAAAGGAACTTGTTGGCATAGGAGCGTTCTGGTTCCTTATCCTTCCTCTTGGATCCTATAGTCTTAATTCACTTGCCTGATGAGGAGGTCATCCCTACATCAAATACAATTCACAAAACCACAAGACATATTGTTAAGCATTAGTATACCACAAACAACTCCTTAAAACCATTCTTATCATTGCTGAGGGCAAACAAAACCCCTCAGCGCAACCTGTGCAGCAAAACCAGCAAGTAAGATAAGCACAAAAACCATTTTGCCAGAATCGCGCTCAGGGGAAATTTCTGTTGAGCGGCAATTCTGCAGATTTTTCAAAATCTTGCAAAAATGCTCCTAATCTCCACCCACATGCATTCTTCCTAGTTCCATACCCAAATCAAGCAGTTTAATAGGTCCAAACAGCAATTAATTCATCTAATCATGCATAAAAATCAAAATCCCTCGAGAATCATGCTTAGACAACCATGTTCATACTAATTCATGCTTTCAAAAACCCTAGAATGTAAAATGCTTATATTTACTTGGGTGGAGATGCTAGATGAGTGAATAATGCTCTAGGAATGTGCAAAAATCAGCCCCTAACATCAATGCTCTAACCAAACCCCAAACTTGGACTGAAACTTGATGCAAAAGTGAATGGAAGAGAGGTTTTGTGAAGGGGGAAGAAGGGAAAAGTGTAGTGAACTCTTTGGAGAGTGCTTGAGAGTGTGTGGGAATAGGGAAATCTGAAAGTGGCGGCCAAAACGCACCCTAGGGTATAAAAGAGACCTAATGGTCCAAATCCCGCTGAGCCCAATTAAAACAAAACAGTTCACCCAATCTACAGCGGTCGCGCTCAGCGGTAATTATTGCTCAGCGGCATTTGCAACACCAACTCTTCTTCTTCCTAGCTTGCCCTAGGTGTCATTTACCAATGCCTCTCACTACTCCAATGCATTTAGTTTCTCACATCACTCAAACATTCAATCCCTATAATGCAACTAAAGCAGAATCAAAACAAACAAACAAAGATAAAGTCAACCAACTGGGTTGCCTCCCAGGCAGCGCTTGTTTAACGTCACGAGCCTGACCCAAAATCCTCCAACACCCATCAATAGGTGCAAATCTTACCATCACCCTTCAGTAGGTGTACCTTTTGAGTATCCTTCAGTAAATACTCACCAACCTAACATCAATCAGTAGATGTAAACCCTGTAACAAACTTATAACCAAAACAAAAATACCAAATGTTCAAAATTTCATCACCAAACCAAAAATTAAAAGTTCTTAAATCACTTGGTTGCCTCCCACCAAGCGTTCTTTTAACGTCACTAGCTTGACCCAATAAAGCTCAAGTTCCATCTTCAATGTTGATGTTCTCCTTTCTAGGTATTCCTTTTTTTTTTCTTTCTGCTGAATTTCTTCAGGAATTTGATAAAACCAGGAACCTATTGCAATGTCTCAATCATAGGAACTTTAATCTCCAATTTCTTGAAGATTTCCATAAAGCGCTCAAATTCCTTCTCCTTCCTATGATACTTCTTTGGATGAGGAAGGGGTTTTTCATATGATTCTTTCTTTTTTCCTCTCATCCTCTTTTTCTTTTCTCTCACTTTCTTTATCTTCACACAAATTTTCTTTTCTCTCACTTTCTTTTTTCCTTCTCTTTTTCCACTCACTTTCTTAATCTTCACACAAATTTTCTTTCTCTCTTCTCTCTCAACCACTTCTCTTTCTTTTTCTACATCTTTATCTTTCTCACTCAACTCTTCTTTTTCTTTTCTCTCTATCTCTTTCTCATATAAAGTGTTGTCACTTCCAGTGATAATGGCTTGACATTCCTCCCTAGGGTTAACTTCAGTATTAACCCCAAAATCATTCAATCTCTCAACTAAGTGACCAATCTGCATCTCCATCCTTTTACATGATGCTTCAATGTTTTTCTGGGTGGAGATGGATTCTTGCATAAATTTTTGAAAGACGTCATCCATCTTTGATAGAGAGCTTTCTTGTTGCCATTGTTGTTGTGATTGGTTATGAAATTGTCTGGCAGCTTGCCAAAATTGACTTTGATCCATGCTTGAGTGAGGTTCCCACCAGTGGTTGAGATTACCTTGGTAGAATTGAGTGCCCATATAGTTAAATTCTTGTTCGAATTGCATCCAGCAAGCATTAGGCACAAAACCCTAAAAAACATTTGTTAGCACAAAAAGATTAAAAAAAATAAAAAGATAAAAAGATAAAATAATGAAAAGATAAAATAAAAAGATAAAAAATCAAGTCAAAGTTAATCAATAATCACACAAATAGAATAGTTAAACCACGAGTCCCCGCCAACGGCGCCAAAAACTTGTTAACCCTCGGCAAGTGTAACCGAATCGTATCAAGTAATAATAAAATGGTAAGACCAAGTATCGTTTCCCAAAGGACTCACGGCCTAAACAGTTATGTGATTTGTTGATTAAATTAGACTTGTAAACATATATGAATGCATGTATTGATCAATTGGACAAAAGAAGAAAAACGTGATTGAAATATATGGAATGATGATGTTGTTGGGGTTTTCAATTCATCCTATCCACTCTCATGTATTTAAGAATTCATCTTCTTCATTAATGTTAATGTCACTTTCTAATTTACCTTAAACCCGATGTCTCAGTGAAGAAATCATACTCCTAATCACTAGTTTACAATATCTTGTCTCCCTAGGAATTATTCATGCATTACATTCGCATAAAAGCTTAAAGGCAACCAATCCTCCTATCCCTATGTCTAAGAAATATTACTCTTGGGAGAATTTCTTCAATTCTAGATTTACTTATGTGTATCCATACAAATAACATCAATGATCATGCAATTGAATGAGTAAAACAAAGCATGCATAGAGTATAGAAGAAAAACCCTAACAATTAATGAAAGAAAGCATATAGATTAAAGAACTAATTCAATACATGAGAGTTTCAAAGGATTACATTGATTCCCCAACAACAATGAAGGTTTAGTTCAACATAATCATGGTGAAACTAGATGAAAAATAATGAAAGAATGAAAGATAGAACCCTAGAATTTAAAGAGTGGAGCTTGAGCATCCAAAATCCTCCTCCAAGGGGTGAAGAAAGTGTGATTTTGCTTCGTTCTGTCCAAAGATACCTAACCTAGGTCGACTAAAGCCTTATATAGTTTATTAAAAATGACAGAAAATAAGTCCAAGCCCAGTTAAATGTCGCTCAGCAGTAAGTGCGGCTCTTCATAATGAAGCTCAGCTGCATTTTTAGCCCTCAACGATGATTTCGGCACTTCAAAACTGGCGCTCAGCGCTAATTTCCGCCCAACACAACTTTTTCTACACTTTGGTTGATTTTTCTGCATTCTTGTTGACTGGTTGACTTTTCTGGTTGACTGGTTGACTTTTCTGCATTCCAACCATTCGGTACTTTAACTCTTCTTTCAAATCATTCCAATAACCTACAAAATCAAAGGAATCTAGCACAAAATCATTACATTCACCTTCAACTCTCTTATTCACAAAACTAAAGTAAAAACATGAGTTAAAGCAAATTTCTCTATTAAAAAGGGTTGATTGATTATCAAAATAAAGTATAAAAATAACGGTTTTTCAACCGATATCAGAAGGTCAACTACGTACACCAAACTCATTTTGGAGTGCTTGATTTTTTTTTCATCATTTTCTCCACTTATAAGTAATTTGAGAATTATTAAACAAATTATTAACAAATTCGTGCCAAAAAAAACCATAATTAGTTAGACTCATGGTGCAGGAACAGAACTAGTACCATAAGCAAAATAAGTGGGTACTTTTGTTCAATAAGTGCGTATTTTTGTGTTCTTGACTTCTTTATTTTACATTTTCTACTCCAAAAGTGTGTCATACAATTCATGCTTAATTGTAAAAATCTAGAAAATAGAGTATTAGAGTTTATAGGTATTTTAAAATAATGAGACTGAATATTTTATTTTAAAATAATTCAATAATATAAATAGAATTTCTTAAACTCGTTTCATTACTTAAAACTCAAACCATCTCTCTAAAACTCGTTCCTTAAGTTTCTCTACATTGTCTCTAGGAAATCTAACTCCTCGATCATCTGTTTGACGATCAGAAAGTGCCTAAAAGATCATAGTAGAGTAATCTCCATTCCTATCAGATCAATTTTTGGTTTAGAGCAAGTAAGTTTCTATGCCTTTTTCCTTTTTGTTTTCTATATGTGATCATGCTTAGTAACCTGTCACATGTGTCATTGATCTTCTATTTATGGTTCTCTGTTAATCTGTGGTCCTAAGGACTCACTCTGATCACAATTTAGTGATTTGTAAGCGGTTCTAGAGTTCCTTGCGTTTAAAGCAACAGTCGTGCGTTCTTAGAGCTGTAAGAGTTCTCCATAGGGTAAGGGGAGCTAGATCTTCTTCTTGGTAAATTTTATAAGGCATGAATTGATATTTTTTAGGATGTGTAGATGTAGATATTGGATGTCTATGATTAAAATGTTAGTAATAAGAATTGTTGTTATTGACTAAGGGAATTTGATCACATGATGACTATTGATGTTGAATGATTTTGTGTGAAACTCTAATTGCATGATAAATTGTGTTGATTGAGGTGTCTGTTGGTGTTGAATTTCATTTAATGTGGAAGGGCATTGAACTAGGTAGAATTGTAATTGTTATTGGTCAATTTTGCAGTTTTGGTGCGTGAGTTCTTCAGTTACAGGCAAGAAAGAGGAGTTGAAGTTTTAGAATCTCTTTAGCTATGATTTGCAGGTTGTTAGAGTTATGAAGTGGTTGAAATTTGTTTTAGAAAAGAATTAGTAATACTTTGGGGGTGGTTAAGTTGATGATTTTAAGAGCAGTTTTAGGGATTTGGAGTGGTGAGATTTTGAGTTATTGGCTCTGGATCAAATTGGTCAGTTTAGAGGTTATTGGTAAGTTATTTCTGACTTATTAGAGTCCTTAAGTTACTTAAAAATGAACTAGAATTGGTAGAATGTGATTTTGGTCTCTAAGTTGAGAATTTAGGTTGTTTTGAGTTGATACCTTGTTGTAAACAATTTATTATTAGTTTAGGATAAGTTAAACACTTTTGTTTAGGTCTAAAATAGTTTATAATCCCATCTAGGAATGTTAGAAGTTAGTAAAAGTGATTAAAATAGGTAATTGGTGGTCTAGAAGTGCTAATTTTGCAGTTTTAATGTTGCAGAATTATGTAGTCTGGCTGGGCGAGCAAAATTGACTAGTTGGGCGAGTGTAAGGGAGTTTTGACAGTGAGTTCTAGATGTAGGGCTAGTCAGCTCACTTAGCTTGGAGAGCTTGTTGTTTTAGCTCTAGCTAAGCGAGTGGAGGAGCTCGTTGGACGAATATTTTGGATTTTTGGCAAAGTTGTAGTGGCTGAGCAAGCCAGCTCGCTCAGCTTTGGAGGCTTATTGTTTTGCCTCTCGCTAGGCGAGCAAATTCTGTTAGCTGCATTGTGAGTGGGTTTGTGGTTTTAAGTGTTTTTGACTCCTTTATTTTTGTGTGTGTGGCATTAATAGTTATAATGAATTGTTGTGGGTTATGTAACAATGTTTGGAATATATATTTGAATGGAAATGAGATGTATAAGAGTCTTATTATTAAAGGTTATATCCAAGTATTGTTGGTATGAATGCAGGGAACTCGGTCTTGGAAGTTATTATGAAACTCTAATGATCATTCATTAAGTAGAGAAGTTTGATACATGTGGTTAGAGTAGCAGGAGGTCTTAGTCTAGATGCTTCCCGTATGACCTAATACGTGGTACAAACTAACATTGTGAGGGTGGTAGGGTGAAACTCATTGACAATAACTTTGTAAAGTAGTAGAGGCCACGACAACAAGTTTGTGATATGTGAAATCTGAATTAAACTGTGAAATGCTTAAGTATATTATGAATAATTTTGTATCACTAGCTTACCCTTATTAGTTTTATGTGTATATAGTTGTGTATATATATAAAGTGAATTTTGTAGTTATATTTTGTGTAACTATAATAAAACTTTATTTTGTAGTCACGTTAACTATTTTATTATATTAAATATATAATAATTTTTTTATGATTAATACTATATAATTATCATGTTACATTAATGGATTTCTTTTCTTTTTCAATAATTAAATTGATTGTTTTTGGTTTTTAAGGGCCTAAAAACATTTGTTACTTCATTTTAATTGATACAAACGTTTTGTAATTCAATTTTGTCTTGACCAAATATATCTAGTTCTTAATAGTTCATAATTTGAATGAAAGTCATCTAAGAGGTGGGATGTGTAAGAGGTGGGATGTATAAAAGTTATGAGAACACAAATCACTTAATTAAAATGTGTTTCATTTCCCATACACAATATTGAATGATGCTTAATCAATTTTGATATCAAATTACTTACCTCATTTTCAATGATTTTAAAAAATATTTTTAATCAAACTTAAACATAAATTTTTAAAATAAACATAAATTTAATTTATTATTAATATTAAATTAATAAAACATAAGCATTTTTTTCTTTTGTCCTTTAAACGTGTTTATTTTGTTAAAGAATAAATCTAATCAATAAAATCCTACATCTAAATATTAGGGGTGGTCAAACTACCCTACAGTGCATTGCACTATAAAAATTTATAGTTAACTATAAATCAGTTTATGAAAATTTCACTGAACTAAAAAATAGTTCAAGAGTAACTGAAGTAAACTAATTATTCTGTAGTTAACTATAGTTTAGTTTAGTAAACTATTTTAACTCAAACAAATGAAATGTTTTGGCACTGTTGTTAAAGTATTAGACACTTCTACAATACAAACCATGCACTACTAACTACAATCAGAATTAACAGTTATCACTGGCAATTAAAAACACTCTAAACAGTGCCCGAGCTAAATCTAAAGTAAGAATGTGCATAATGAATTTGAGCTTGGGTCTACACTTTATCTCCTCCCTACATGCTCCAATATCCAGTGCATGTCTTCCCGGGTATTGAAAGACAAGAATTCATCAACTTCATCCAATACCAAAAGAATGTAGCACCAGAGATTCCAATGCATCAGCATTTATGCCAAGTATTCATCAGTAGAAATCAGAATAAACGTAAAATCTCAACTAGCTTAGTGAAAAGTACCAAGGAATTTAATTAAGAAAGCTACAAGGGATTGGTCCTCAAGGAAGTCACTCTTATATATTTATTATGCAACTAAATACAACAGATATATCAAAAATAAGAAAAAGAGAAGGTTAGAGCACATTAGCTTATATGTTTTCACTCATTAAAGACATCACGTAGAAGATATNTTTATTTTAAAATAATTCAATAATATAAATAGAATTTCTTAAACTCGTTTCATTACTTAAAACTCAAACCATCTCTCTAAAACTCGTTCCTTAAGTTTCTCTACATTGTCTCTAGGAAATCTAACTCCTCGATCATCTGTTTGACGATCAGAAAGTGCCTAAAAGATCATAGTAGAGTAATCTCCATTCCTATCAGATCAATTTTTGGTTTAGAGCAAGTAAGTTTCTATGCCTTTTTCCTTTTTGTTTTCTATATGTGATCATGCTTAGTAACCTGTCACATGTGTCATTGATCTTCTATTTATGGTTCTCTGTTAATCTGTGGTCCTAAGGACTCACTCTGATCACAATTTAGTGATTTGTAAGCGGTTCTAGAGTTCCTTGCGTTTAAAGCAACAGTCGTGCGTTCTTAGAGCTGTAAGAGTTCTCCATAGGGTAAGGGGAGCTAGATCTTCTTCTTGGTAAATTTTATAAGGCATGAATTGATATTTTTTAGGATGTGTAGATGTAGATATTGGATGTCTATGATTAAAATGTTAGTAATAAGAATTGTTGTTATTGACTAAGGGAATTTGATCACATGATGACTATTGATGTTGAATGATTTTGTGTGAAACTCTAATTGCATGATAAATTGTGTTGATTGAGGTGTCTGTTGGTGTTGAATTTCATTTAATGTGGAAGGGCATTGAACTAGGTAGAATTGTAATTGTTATTGGTCAATTTTGCAGTTTTGGTGCGTGAGTTCTTCAGTTACAGGCAAGAAAGAGGAGTTGAAGTTTTAGAATCTCTTTAGCTATGATTTGCAGGTTGTTAGAGTTATGAAGTGGTTGAAATTTGTTTTAGAAAAGAATTAGTAATACTTTGGGGGTGGTTAAGTTGATGATTTTAAGAGCAGTTTTAGGGATTTGGAGTGGTGAGATTTTGAGTTATTGGCTCTGGATCAAATTGGTCAGTTTAGAGGTTATTGGTAAGTTATTTCTGACTTATTAGAGTCCTTAAGTTACTTAAAAATGAACTAGAATTGGTAGAATGTGATTTTGGTCTCTAAGTTGAGAATTTAGGTTGTTTTGAGTTGATACCTTGTTGTAAACAATTTATTATTAGTTTAGGATAAGTTAAACACTTTTGTTTAGGTCTAAAATAGTTTATAATCCCATCTAGGAATGTTAGAAGTTAGTAAAAGTGATTAAAATAGGTAATTGGTGGTCTAGAAGTGCTAATTTTGCAGTTTTAATGTTGCAGAATTATGTAGTCTGGCTGGGCGAGCAAAATTGACTAGTTGGGCGAGTGTAAGGGAGTTTTGACAGTGAGTTCTAGATGTAGGGCTAGTCAGCTCACTTAGCTTGGAGAGCTTGTTGTTTTAGCTCTAGCTAAGCGAGTGGAGGAGCTCGTTGGACGAATATTTTGGATTTTTGGCAAAGTTGTAGTGGCTGAGCAAGCCAGCTCGCTCAGCTTTGGAGGCTTATTGTTTTGCCTCTCGCTAGGCGAGCAAATTCTGTTAGCTGCATTGTGAGTGGGTTTGTGGTTTTAAGTGTTTTTGACTCCTTTATTTTTGTGTGTGTGGCATTAATAGTTATAATGAATTGTTGTGGGTTATGTAACAATGTTTGGAATATATATTTGAATGGAAATGAGATGTATAAGAGTCTTATTATTAAAGGTTATATCCAAGTATTGTTGGTATGAATGCAGGGAACTCGGTCTTGGAAGTTATTATGAAACTCTAATGATCATTCATTAAGTAGAGAAGTTTGATACATGTGGTTAGAGTAGCAGGAGGTCTTAGTCTAGATGCTTCCCGTATGACCTAATACGTGGTACAAACTAACATTGTGAGGGTGGTAGGGTGAAACTCATTGACAATAACTTTGTAAAGTAGTAGAGGCCACGACAACAAGTTTGTGATATGTGAAATCTGAATTAAACTGTGAAATGCTTAAGTATATTATGAATAATTTTGTATCACTAGCTTACCCTTATTAGTTTTATGTGTATATAGTTGTGTATATATATAAAGTGAATTTTGTAGTTATATTTTGTGTAACTATAATAAAACTTTATTTTGTAGTCACGTTAACTATTTTATTATATTAAATATATAATAATTTTTTTATGATTAATACTATATAATTATCATGTTACATTAATGGATTTCTTTTCTTTTTCAATAATTAAATTGATTGTTTTTGGTTTTTAAGGGCCTAAAAACATTTGTTACTTCATTTTAATTGATACAAACGTTTTGTAATTCAATTTTGTCTTGACCAAATATATCTAGTTCTTAATAGTTCATAATTTGAATGAAAGTCATCTAAGAGGTGGGATGTGTAAGAGGTGGGATGTATAAAAGTTATGAGAACACAAATCACTTAATTAAAATGTGTTTCATTTCCCATACACAATATTGAATGATGCTTAATCAATTTTGATATCAAATTACTTACCTCATTTTCAATGATTTTAAAAAATATTTTTAATCAAACTTAAACATAAATTTTTAAAATAAACATAAATTTAATTTATTATTAATATTAAATTAATAAAACATAAGCATTTTTTTCTTTTGTCCTTTAAACGTGTTTATTTTGTTAAAGAATAAATCTAATCAATAAAATCCTACATCTAAATATTAGGGGTGGTCAAACTACCCTACAGTGCATTGCACTATAAAAATTTATAGTTAACTATAAATCAGTTTATGAAAATTTCACTGAACTAAAAAATAGTTCAAGAGTAACTGAAGTAAACTAATTATTCTGTAGTTAACTATAGTTTAGTTTAGTAAACTATTTTAACTCAAACAAATGAAATGTTTTGGCACTGTTGTTAAAGTATTAGACACTTCTACAATACAAACCATGCACTACTAACTACAATCAGAATTAACAGTTATCACTGGCAATTAAAAACACTCTAAACAGTGCCCGAGCTAAATCTAAAGTAAGAATGTGCATAATGAATTTGAGCTTTGGTCTACACTTTATCTCCTCCCTACATGCTCCAATATCTAGTGCATGTCTTCCCGTGTATTGAAAGACAAGAATTCATCAACTTCATCCAATACCAAAAGAATGTAGCACCAGAGATTCCAATGCATCAGCATTTATGCCAAGTATTCATCAGTAGAAATCAGAATAAACGTAAAATCTCAACTAGCTTAGTGAAAAGTACCAAGGAATTTAATTAAGAAAGCTACAAGGGATTGGTCCTCAAGGAAGTCACTCTTATATATTTATTATGCAACTAAATACAACAGATATATCAAAAATAAGAAAAAACAAGAAGGTTAGAGCACCTTAGCTTATATGTTTTCATTCATTAAAGACATCACGTAGAAGATATGTATCATGAAACAGATAAATTGAGATGTGAAGCTAATAGAAGTTCAAGTTAAATTCTTAAATCACAAAGGAAAATATCATACTTCACAAAATTCACTACAAACTTTTCCAATTAAGAAATTTGCAAGCAAACCATGAAATAAATAACACATGAAAAATGAGAAAGGATATTACTCTACTCCATCCTTGTAAATTGTAAGAGTGTGAGTGGCTCAATCTAATGTGTTCAGTAAACAATAAGTTTTCATTAAATCTGTATATCATATATTGTAATATATCTAAAATTTATAAACAAGAAAGCACTATGGACATTGATTCCAAAATAAAGGAACAATACATAAGTAACAACAAAATAAAGGAAAGACAAAAAAAGATCCTACAAAAATTCATCTTTCAATACAATTATGATGTTGCTCAATTACTATAAATTGTTTAGTCCACCACCATGCAGACTTACCATTCATAAACACGCTAACACACATATATATATATATTAACTAATACTTTTCAAGAGACGAAGAATTTGTTTAAGCCACCACCATGCAGACTTACCATTCATACACATTAACACTATATATATCTTCCAATATGTTACACTACATCTATCTATCTCCTATGTAGCCCACACCATTTTCATATTATCATTGTTCCATCTCATTACTCCCCTCTGACTTCATTTAATTATGCAGAGTTGCACTAATTATAATCTGCTCTGGATTCTATTATGTATGAGATAACTCTCAGCAAAGTCTCCTACCTTCATTATTCAATTCAACTTTCAACAAAACCCAAACCAAATGCACATTCAAATATCAGTGCTTGTACTACTTTTAGTTAATTATAATACTTCTAAATATTACTTCTATTGCAATCGGGATCGCGATGGAATGGCGAACAGAAAACAAAAGAATTTGAGAAAAAGATTTTGGGAGTCGCCACCATAATTTATTATGAAAAAACTATGGAACATGGTCTACGAAAACTTGATTTTAGGTTCGTGAATCGGTTACGCGTAAGAAAATTAAATGTATAAAGTTGACGTGGTTTTTTCAAAATATTTAATTTTCCCTAAAAATAAATATAAAAAGTAACTAATAAGAAACAAAAAAATATTTTTTGTTTTATGAACCCGACAAAGATTGACTTTGCTCCTACGTATATCCATTTATGATGGACACCTAGTTCTTTATCTAAAAAAAAATTTGTGAAGTTTGTTTGAAAATCATTATAGATTGTTTGGGATTTTTGAAAAGCGTCAAGGATTGACATTGTTTTTTTAAAAGGTTTTTGTATTCTTCTATTTGAAAAAATATGGTGGAAAAAGAAAAGAGACCGACCATAAGCCGACGCATACCCATACCCTTTTATTTTACAATTTAATATTTTTTTATAGGAAAATAAGTGATAAGAAATATTTTCTTTTTTTTCAAAATTTTTTATTTATTATTTATTTTTTAATTTTAAAAAATAAATATCGCGTGATGCGGGATATATAACCAATACCAAAAGAAACACGAAAAGATATTCCTTTTTATGAAA
Organism: Vigna umbellata; assembly: GCF_018835915.1. Next base: position 22,243 of record NW_025911184.1, read on the forward strand.
AAAAAACATTATTGTTGTAGAGTAAAAAAAATAAAATCTTTTAACAAAAACCTTCAAAGTACATAAAAAAAAGGAGAATAGTGCAGAAATGACATACCTTTTTGGCTTTAAGTATTCCCCAGTTCTTCCTTGCTAGTTTTTTTTGTGGCAGAATTTCTCTAGCGTGAGAACTTATTTTCCTCTATTATGGTAATTTTGCCCTTAATTGTGAATTAATTGACAACGAATAAAATAGGAAAAGAAAATGTTTTGGTTCCAAGAGAAAAAAATCAAATAATATTCAAGACATTGATTATAACTATTGTCAGAAAATTTTTTCATTTTTAAAATTATATTTTCTTGTTTAAAAGCAACTGACTCAGCATACTATTTTAGTTACTACTTATAATTATTGACATAATATTGATTCAAATTATTACCATATCAAACTAATATTTCTAAAAATATTTTCTAGTGATGTATCCTGATTAAGAAAAATTTATTTTATTTTATTTTTTTCTTTTTTTTATCCATCATTAATTATTATTCTTTTATTCTTTATTTTATTTATTTACTTACACGAACAAAATTAAGTGTTAACAACTTCATAAATGAAAATGTAAAATTTTGGTAAGACTTAAGAAGGATTATGCAGCTTACACTGCTCACAGTCCAACCAAGCAAAACTAAAAACAGTTTCACGGAAATGTAAACCAACAGCTTACACAATTTTTGAAACTTCAGCAACACTCTATGTTCATAAACTGTGAAGGGACATTCAATCAAACTCTACACATTCAACTTAAACATGATGGCCTGACACAAATGTATATAAGAGTGCTTAGTCTAATTGGAAAGTGAGACAGACTCAAACAAGGTTTGGTACATTACTTAATTTCATCAATGAAACAAAGTTCATAAATTTCACTTTCGATAAGTTTGATTTAAATTGTGAGTTAAAAAAAATATAACTTTAATTGTTTTTGTTTAGACCCAAAAAGCATAAATGAAAAATATTAATGAATAGAAGACTACAGTAGAAATGCTAAATATGAGAACATTATGCTAGAGTTATATTGATTTTATTTTCTTAATCTAAACAGTATCTAATATTTCTCATCGTGTTGGATGCTTTAGAATTTATTATTCACAAATTCAGTTTATATAACAACTTTAGGCCTTTTTGGTTAAGCAGTATCTGTCAAACTTTGCCCAATAATACAAAATTGTCATTGATAGTTTAAATTTCTTTTGTTTGCATTAAAGAATATTTCCTCCTTATAAAGTGGTAATCTTTATAACCAGGCTTCAATATATCCAACATCTTCCCTATCATCGTACAGCTTCTTAAACTAACAAGTAAAATACATACACCAACATATATATATATATATATATATATATATATATATATATATATATGGACAAATGTATTAGTCACAGGGTATAGTAAATTGTTACTGATCCTAGCTATGTCATTGAAGAATCTAAATGAAACAATATGATTAAACTATAACTTGTTTGATCTCCCACGATTTAATCTATATTGTGAGGGAACAGAAGATACCCGAATTCTAAGCTGGACACTTAACAGAGTTCGTAATTCTTTAGGGATATTCTTCTTGACACATTTCTGTCTTGATTAAAGACTTCAGAAGTGATGGGAAGCGGTTATGCACGTGTTTTAACCCTATTTCTTTTCTTCCAGAGGTCTTTTGAAATTAGTTGAAGGATTTGAAATTGTTTCCGGTTTAAGACAAATGGTATCAACAATTACCCAAGATTCCACCTGTTTCTAGTTAGCTTTCAATTGAATAAAAGCTTATGGCTCCATAGTTAATGTGTCCAAGCCAAGACAACATATACGGATCCATCACGTGATGGTTAATTCCAAGACAATTGTTCCAAGCTTTTAAGAAAATAAAGGAATGAACAATCAGATTTTATAATAAAAGATTATAAGCAGCTGAGATTCCTGACAGCAACAAACAAAGGAGGGTGGCCACTATGTATGGTAATTGTGGTGTAAGGAAATAAGTTTGAATGAGAGCATGGACTGTCTGACACTAGAGGCATCACTTTACCAGCAGGAGTTGGATTTTCATATTCAAACACTTCTTCAGACTACTCAAACACTGGAGACAATAGCACAGTAATGGACTCTTACACTTTTCTTGTAAAGTGACTTCACATATTTCCACACTACAAATCTCGAGACTTGTTCATCACCAGAAAAAGCTATGCTGGACATTATGTCCCTCAACTAGCTCACACTACTCTCACTAATAATAAGCTTACAAATCTTACAGTCATTAACCTCAAAGGGATTGCGGTGACTGAGTCAACTTATGCTCAATATATTTTTTGTTTTGACCAAGAAGATCATTCCATAACTCATTGATGAACTTGATCGATAACATGCTACAAACTATGAAATCATATCAAATGCTTGTTTTGGGATTGTTGATGCAGATTGGGAATGGTTGGATAGATGATAATATATGTGCAAAGGGGATGTATGCCTATTTCTGAACACATGCTTTGTGATCCAAGGGCAACAAAACCTCATCAAAGCTCTCCCACTTACTTCCACGGCTCTTCCTCTCCTATGTATATTTGTTCAGTAAGAAAAGTGCAAGCTTCACTTTACCAATTAATGAAGCAGTCCGAGTTTATTAATCACAAAATATCTCAAGTTTAGATAAAACGTAGAATACTACTACGTCTGAAACCCAACTCATCATACACAAATCCAGATTCGCGAAATATATGAGGAACTACATATTTTAGTAAGATTCACTAGTAAACTGTACAATAAGTTCAGTATTTTAAAACTAAATTTTAAATGAACTGTCCTCAGCCCTACTAAATACTAAATATTGTTTGGTTGTATCCGAAAAAGAGAAGCCATGAAATGAAAATTTCATGGACGAGTTTGCCAGAACGGAAGTAGTTAATGTCGCAAACGAAGAAATTGCCTCAAAACATCGGTGTCAAAGACAGTTTTGGGACAGAGTGCGTTTGCATGGAACAAGGAAAATCAAATAGCATATTCAAAAGTGAAAGCAATTAAGGGCAAAATAAGAGCGAAACAAAAGAAATTTAAATAACAGATTCAAAGTGAAAGCAATTTAGGGTAAAATAAGCGTGAAACAAGGAAATTCAAAAAACAGATTCAAAAGTAAAAGCAATTAAGGGGAAATATGAACAAGGAACTAGATATTACAGTGATAAAGGGCCTGAAAGATCACAGAAAAATCAAATTCAGACGAGTGACACTGCAGAATTTCATTTTGCAAGCTTATAAACACGATTGAATGGACCGTAGCGTTATCAGGATCCACTCAAGAAGCTGAACTTGCCCTTCACCAATTTTGAAATTTTGAAAGACAAACTAAAGCTAAGAACAGAGAAGAATCGCTCAAGATGCAGAGACAGGGATGAAAGAATTGTGTGGTGCTTATAGNGAAAATCAAATAGCATATTCAAAAGTGAAAGCAATTAAGGGCAAAATAAGAGCGAAACAAAAGAAATTTAAATAACAGATTCAAAGTGAAAGCAATTTAGGGTAAAATAAGTGTGAAACAAGGAAATTCAAAAAACAGATTCAAAAGTAAAAGCAATTAAGGGGAAATATGAACAAGGAACTAGATATTACAGTGATAAAGGGCCTGAAAGATCACAGAAAAATCAAATTCAGACGAGTGACACTGCAGAATTTCATTTTGCAAGCTTATAAACACGATTGAATGGACCGTAGCGTTATCAGGATCCACTCAAGAAGCTGAACTTGCCCTTCACCAATTTTGAAATTTTGAAAGACAAACTAAAGCTAAGAACAGAGAAGAATCGCTCAAGATGCAGAGACAGGGATGAAAGAATTGTGTGGTGCTTATAGAGGGGTTCTCGCTAGGGTTTGTGTTTATATGGGCCTAATAGACCGTTCAGCCCAATTAATCGACTGAAAGCCCAATTATTATCTTAGTTGAGATTTTCATTTAAATATGCTCTCTGTAATATAAAATTGCACATTTCTCGCTTGTTTAACCAAAAATACAAATCACAATAGTCAAAGAGAAATTCTAAAATTAATTACACCATCGTTGTAGCTGCCGTATTATTCATTTCATTGCAGAGGAAGAGAAAGAGAAAAAACAAAACATTGCAGAAAAAGAAAAAAAAATGTGAAAAATACTTATTCAAGAAAACTCTTCCCTAAACACATTTCATTTATGGATATTTTGAAAAACTCATTCCGAATGTCATTATATGCATTTCAAAAAGTTTGTTCATCAAATCCTATCCCAAAAAACCTATTCCATAATACATTTCAGAATTTTGTTCCGAAAGTCTGTCTCAAATATTTTATTCTGAAAATCTCCATAAATTCTGAAAAGTTTCCAAAATATATATATTCCAAAAATCACTTAAAATGGTTATTTTGAAAATTTGAGGGGTGCGCCAAGAAATTGTGGATTACATACAGTGAAAGCCTTCACTGCCTCATTAAAAAGTACAATTTTTCTTTTATTTTTCCTTTTGTGTGTAATTTTCTGTGGCAAATTATTTGTGTTATTTTTCTTCTTTCATTACCTAAATCATTTAGTCGCTTTTCAATACATTTAGTGTTTTTAATAGAAATTTATTATTTATTTATTTCAAAAGTTAGATCTAACGCTGAATAATTATTTTAAAATTAAAAAATATAATTTATTTATTTATTTGTATAATACGATGGTTATATTAAGATTTAAATAAGTTAAGTGATGAAAGTGGAGGGAATGAGTTCAAATCTCTCCTCAATCATTTTTATCCTTTTCTAAATCATAAGTTTTATTAGATATAAAATCCACTAATTAAAAATATGAAATAATGTTATATACAGGATAAAAAGTATAATTTAATTTGAATATTATAAATATTTACTAAATCGTATTATAATTAATGTATAATATTGTTTCTAATCATTCTCAAGCTCTTCAAAATAGAAATATCATTCTAATGTCTTGTATAGTATATTTGAACCAATTCTGTATGCAGCAATTATTTGATAAATTGAGTAAAACACAAAGAAACAAAGTTTCTATTTTTAGTTTCTTTTATGATTCAGTTACACATAAAATGAAAGGGCCTCTAAATTTATAAAAAGGGCCATTGGGTCCTATGTAGGGCAGTTGGCCCATCTCTCTAAGTCAATCTGACCTTAGGAAAGAGCTCAGCAGATTCTAATTTTCTAAGCTTCTCTCTCTAAAAATTTCAAGCCCTAACTCTCTCTGCCTTCTCTTTAAATTTCCAGCTCTTTGAACCTTTCAATCTTGAGTTGGAGGGTGCTCAGACGTTCATCTCACCAAAGGCTTCCTTTTTAACCGATCGCATTTTCGATTGGACCGGTGAGTCAACTTTTCCCTTCTCTGTCTCCATTCTCAAACCTAGAACATGAAATGCTACTGGTTGTATGTTACTAGGGTGTTTTGTTTATAATTTTTGTTTGTTAAATCAAGCTCTAAGAGCTGTTACTGTCACCACCTTGGTGGTTTGTAGGGTTTGGTTGAGTTCTCATTTGGTGAAACACCGTAAAGGAGCGTTCCTGTGAGCTTGGTAGTTCGACTCTGAGGTAAGGGGAGCTAGTTACAATTTTAGATGATGTATGATATGCTTGTCTGATTTATTTTGCTTT
>NW_025911185.1:0-46950 GCF_018835915.1 Vigna umbellata
GGCGTTGGAGGCCTTAGGGTTTGGGTTACTGAGCGATGTGGTATGCACCTGGTCACTTAACATTTGAGCTTTCCCACACATTTCACCTTGCCACGGATTCATCAAACTGCACACGTCACTCAGTTTTGTCCATGGTGGCATTTGCACCGTTATATTTTTAACAAAATCCTTTGTTAAAGCTGATGCGAAGTCACTCGAAAAGGAGTTTGTTCGCCCCCCTCAATCAACCCTTTTTGCAGCTTCAATCCTTTGTAGGCAGCCTCTGATCCATTCAATCGAGCCTCCTAGTGCATTTTCTCGAAGGAACCATGAAACTCTCTTTGCATTTCTCTCAATCCTCTCGAACCCTAGCTTCAAGGGTTTTCAATTTGGGGTGAAATTCTCAATTAGGAAAAAAGTTTGTGGTTCACAGTTAACTGTACTGAACTGGTGTAAAGTTCAGGTTTTTTTTAATTGAACTATATAATAGTTTAATTAGTTTTTAGTTAAATAAGTTTAGTTTTTTTAGAATAATACAATATGGTTAACTTTAGTTTTAGTACAATTTATTGAATTATGCCCAACCCTAGTTACATGGTGCCCCATGTTATTGTTGTATGAATATATGAAGCTTTTTATACTGCGAGTTTATTCTGACCTCTTAATAACTCCAACTCAAGTAGAGGTGATTAGTTATGTTGTGGAGAGTAGGAGGATGTTCAGTCTAGGGGCTTTACCTTAACCTTACATGATAGCTTGGGGTGGGTCAGCTGTATCACTATTACAAGTGCATAAACTATCCTACTTCAACATTCATATTATATCCGAATGAGTCAAATTTATTGATAGTTAAATGTGTAGTATGTATAATTCCTTGTATTGAAATTGTATTTCATGATTGATGTATTAATTGTTTTATAATGTTTCTACTCTTACCCTGTTGCTTGTGTTTTTGTGGTTGCTTTCCTGAATTTTTTTTCTTTGTTACAATCATTCGATGAGTGAGTGACGAGACTTCTTTGAAGCATGCGTTAGATGGAGGAGCTGTTGATGTTTAGTAGCATTAGTTAGTTATATTGTATATAGTTTTGGTTAGTGATGTAAATAAAGTTTTAAATTTATAATTATGAATATGACTATAAATAACTTTATTTTTCATTCATCGTCAACAATTATCATTTTATTAATTTTGTGATGAATTTTATATAGTTTTATTTGTTTATGAAATTTTTACTTAGTAAAACAAAATAATATGTTCAGTAGTGTTGTCAAAATATAATAGATATAGTCTTAGTCTGGGTTATTATTAATAATTGTTATTTCACATAAAAAAAATAGGTCTAGGTGAAGAAATATTTTATGTATCAATTTATGAAATCAGCTGTTATGTGTACCAACTACTAATTCCAATGTACATAAACTACATTTAAAAACTTAAAATTTAGAAAAACAATAGTTTCTAATATCAAGAAATAAGTTATCATTAAATCAATAAAGTAATAATACTTTAGAAAAAAAAAACTAGCATGTGTTATTGTCACGTCTCATTAAATGCACCGCAGAGCCACCTGTTTGCTCTCATAAATGCACCCACGTCACTTGCTCAGATGCATTAAAAATGCACTCAAACTCTGAATGCATGAATTGTCAAGTGTCAAAATAGAACATTCTGGAGAGCAAGTGTCAGCAGAAGAGCGTACGACCGTTTTGGGCGTGGACAAACAAAAATGATTTCTGAAAAACCTGCCACACTCTTCTGCACTCACCGTCTTCCTCCCAAACTCTGAATATCCATTTTCTCCTCCTTCTCTCTAGAAACCTCTTCCTTCTCTCCACTGAAACTCATCCTTTCTCTTCTCCGTTCATCATTCAGAAACCATAGGAGTACTCCCGGAGTCATAAGCTTCAATTTGTACCGAACAGATCCAGATTCTGAAACTGGTAAGTTCTCGTTTCTGATCGTTCGTTTTTTGGTTACATGCAAAACCCAGTTTTGGGTGCATGCAGTGGTACCATCTAAGTTCTTCTTTATTCTTATGGTTAGACTTAATCGTTGAGGGTAGAAAGCTGTAGTTGGGCGAAACAAAAATCATACTCTTAGGACGTTCATCACTGATCCAGGTAAGGGAAGCTTATTCAATTTAATTCATATGTTTTATGTGTGTGTATGGACGTTTTTGGGGTTGCATGCAATATGATTTATGTTATTGTATTTTGATACATGATTATAAGTATGAACTGAAGTAGGTTGAATATGAGATGTACTATGATATGATTATTTGGAAGTATGAAATGTATATACTGAAAAATGAGTAAATAGGATGGAATCTGTAAATCTGAACTTCCCTATGATAACATACGTTCGTCATTGAACGGTCCTTGACCGTTCGGTGTTGTTGATAAACTTATTTGAAATGGAATTCTTTCATTTGGAAAGAATTCTAGTTGAGGACGAACGCCCTCTTATATTAGTCCTACGTTTGAGCGTTCGGTCAAACGTAAATATCCTGAGTGGTGTGTGAGGAATTGAGAAGCTTGAAAATACACATTCGGATACTTAGTCTTTCTTGAAAACCTAACTTTATTCTCTCGTCTAATATAAATTTCTATTTTTATCATTAATTCGAATCAGCGATGGGTCTCGACCCAAAGCGTACGTTACGAGTGGTGCTCGGTCTTATACCGAACGCTCGTCCTTGCTTGTAATTACCAAACGGGTGTAAATAGCGTTCGTCCAAATATTTTAGTAAATGCGTATTACCGCGTTCGGTCATTGACTGGCAGTCGGTTTCCCTAAATGAATTGATCTCAGTATAGTTCTTTATTCGTCTGGTGGTGTTTATAACCATATGGATTCGGCCTAGAGCCCTTGTACTTAACATATTCTAAGTATTATTCGGATCGTACAAGAGTCAGTTCATTTAACTGATTCAAGTGGTAATGACGTTCGTCAAATAACATGTGTCGGCTTTATTCTGCTCGGAAACGAGTCTTTCTCAGTCTCGTCTTTAACGCTCGTCCTCGTTATAAAGAGGGCTGAACGCTCGTCTTTTTATGAAACTAGAACGGAATATGAAAATGATATTAAAGTGGAAAGTTATAAAGATTGAACAATATATGAGGTGAAACTATGGTTGTGGATTTTGAACGAGCGTTCCAGGTAGGAACGACTCTTGGATGAAAGTGGGAATTGTAAAGTATGAATGTGGACAAAGCTTAGCTGGCGATTCATCCCGATGTTCCGTGAGTGCTCGTCTTCATGTAGAGGGGGGTATGTCATGTGTGGGAACAGCAGGAGGTCCTAGTCCTTAACTGTACTTAGGACGGAACGGACTAACCTCGGGTGGCAGCTGATGAGAGCAGTTACTACACCACCTGGGTGCACGAACGTCGTAGCTACACAAAATTCATACGGTCCGGACAGTCAGTCTAGCATCAGGAATTAATTGAGTTAAAGAATGGTGTGAATTGTACGTTTGAATGTAGCTGATATGTTTGATGTGTTATGAAATGAATATGTTTTACTTGAATTAAATTCAATAAGCTTACCCTGCATGTTTCCTTGTGTTGTCTTGTTTTGTACGTCCGTCCTTGTCTTTGCAATGATCATCCGTGTGGATGTGAGCAGATGGAGAGACGTTGCTTGAGGAAGCTCTTGAAGAAGAAATTTTGGAGGAAGCAAACCTCGTTGATGTTGAAGTGAAGGCCGAACAGTAGTACGTTCGGTCAGCTGATTAGTTTAGTTATATTAGCGTTTTGTATTAGAGCACCCCTTCCCTTCTATTTTAGTTTTTGACCGTTCATAAATTTCTATTTTGTAAACTGTTCGGTTGTTTATGTCATTGAACATCTTTATATATTTGTATAGTTATGTAAGGTCGTTCGACCACGATCGTGTTTTACTTCTTTTAATGTAAAACTAATTTGATAAATTAATATATGTAAATATTCTATTTTATATGGTTTATTACTGTATTTTATGGGATGTTTATAATCTTTCTTGTGCAAAAAGTTAAGAAAAGTTAAAGGAACTACGGAGAGAGCATTGGGACAATCACCCTTATAGAATTATAAATTCCAAGTGCCTTAATTTTTTTTTTCGGGACAGAACAAAAATATATTATTATTTTAATAATTTTTATTTTGTAATTGGTGGTGTAAAATTAATTTATTATTTATTTTGTTCTGAAGTTATTATATATATATATATATATATATATATATATATATATATATATATATATAAAACATTGAGGGTTCTTTTTGAGTGGATGAAAGGAAACAATTTAGTTAGGGCATGCGTGTATATATACTTTTATTAATTAATTATTAGATTAAACATATTTTTAATTCATGAATTTTTACGCAAAATTAAAATTTATTTTTTTAAAATTTTGATATATTTTTATTTCTAAATTTTAAAATAAATAAATAAATATAATTATTTTAAATCAAACATGAAATATGTCTGAAATGTGAAAAAGATATTTAATTCTTAATTATATTGTCTTTATTGTCATGAATTATATTAGCATTAATACCAAATTTATGTGAATTTAGAAAATCAAATATTGGATTAATAAAAATGATAGATTTTAATTACAAATTTAGTTATTTGGATGTTTTAAGCTTTAGTATTTATGACTACATAGTAGTTAAATTTTGAACAAACAGGAAGAACTTAAAAAAATATATAAAAATAATTCATTTATAATTACTTTTGTGTATATATTTTATAAATTTAATAATAAGTTTTATATTATCATAAAATAAAAGTAAATACATATGGATGTAAGCAGATGTGTACATGTATTTTCATTAATTAGTTATATTATCTTTATTGTCATGAATTATATTAGCCAAACATGATTAATACCACATTTATGTGAATTTAGAAAATCAAATAGGATTAATAAAAAATGATTTTAATTGAAAATTTAGTTATTTGGATGTATTAAACTTTAATAATCATGACTAACAAAAGTTTGGTGACGTTTACTATTAGTTAAATTTTTGACAAAGAGGAAGAGCTTTAAAAAAATACATGTTCATAAACTTATTCATAAAAGCAAAATCTTAAGTTGTCTTGTACACTAATTATTTATTTCCAACATTATTTAACATTATCTTTTAATTCTTATTCTTAAAAATGATGTATTTTAATCCTTTATTATCTTTATACAAACTAATTTTAATCTTTCTAGATTTACATTTAAATAAAAACTATTAATAAAATACAAAAACCTTAAAAGGGGATGATTTTGAAATATTAAAATGTAAATTTTGACTCCCAAAACTCAACCCTACACACTGTGCGTACCTCCCTCTGTGGTTGCCCTGGCCTGGTTTGTCACCAACTACAAAGCTTGGTTCTTCCTTTCGCAGTGGCACCACGTACCATGATTCGTTCTTCTGCAGTGGCCTTACCCATCTTGGTTAGTCCTTTCGTCCACTATCCACTGTGTTTTATTCTTTTTTTCTTCTTTTTCTGTTTGGTCTTTGATTCCTCGGTAACAACTTCACCCACCCTCCCCATTTTTTTTTTCTTTTTTGTACTCAGTATCTATTTCAAATGTATGAATCTGAAACAAAATTGTAGATTAATAATCCAGGATTGATAGCCATGATGCTTGATTTTCGTTGCGCAAAGAAGTTTACCTTCTCCTTCAGGACAGCTTATGAAAGTTGTATATTAATAACCCAGACCAATGATTTCTGCGTGCTTCTTTGTTTAGTATCCTTTTTGTTCTCTATTCCAATGAACATTTCCCGTGTGGCACATGTTTCTGGCCAACCCTGTGACAGTGCTCTGTTTCTGAGACTTCTACATTCTTTAGTTCTCTGACCTTGGGTATATTATGAACAATTCATCAATCCTGTCCACTATCCCAGGGACAGATCGCAATAGTATAACACGAATCAGGGTGGGAGATGAATCCGTGATTCATCTTAGGTTCAACCTAGATTTTGATCCATGATAGAATTAATCTAGAGATATGATATAAAGCATAACTGTTCTGTTTTCTATACTAGATATATTTTGACTTTTTAGGCCCTTCTGTTGTTGATTTTTTTTGTTTTATTTTATTTTTAATAGCTAGTGCTTGTTGCCTCTTCACATCCCTATGATAAGTTTGTTATTTCTGTAAATAAAGACATTCATAATGTAAACCCTTATTGTGATTTTTATCAGTTCTTAATAGTCAGTTCACTTGGATCTCCTATTGAAACTCGCAAAAGTGGCAGATCATCTGTATTCTCACTGTTTAACCTCAAAGAAAGGAGTCGCTTTTGGAGCGAGGATGTTATACACAATGGTATGGTGACACCTTGTTCATTGAGTATAAACTTCTTTTTTCATTATCCTGGCAGAGATTTTCTTAATCTCATTAGTTAGTTTGTTGGCTTTTCAGATTTTGATGATTTGAAGTTTTCAAGCCATGGAAAGTCAAGCTCATTTAATTATACCAATGCAGGTATTCATGCATTTTTTAAAGGTCTTCTTTAATTACTTTTGTTTCTTTGAACTACTGTTGTTTGATAATGTAAATCATATATTCTTCTATTTAATGAATATTTATCCAATATAAGTTTATGCTATTTTTGCTATAAAAGTTAACTTGGTTGTCAAATTTTTAGCTTCTGGGCTCTAGTTGTCTTATTTGCCTCTTGTGTAGAAACTCATTTCAAAGATTAAATAGGTGGAGTTTTCCTTCTCCATTGGAGGCTATATTATACTTGTGAAAAAATATTTGTGGTATACTTCCTTATTCATCTGTATGGAATTTAATATGTCCAATAGCGTAGTAGGTCATGATCATTTAGTCCAAAAACAAAAGCGTAGTTTATGACCTATTACTCATTTTGTGACACTAAAATACCCAGGTTTTTTAATTCTAAACCTTTGACCATTTTCACCTCTATTCTTGGTTAGTCTAAAGCTGAAAAAACCATCACTGGTGCATATTTTCTTCTTCTCCAGTATTCCTTATATCTCTTGTTTGCTGTTTTCTTTTTGTTAGGTTGATGAGGTGGTTTTCCTCTCATTATGTCAGTATTTTAGTGGGTTATGAGTTCTTTGTTCTCCCTTTCTCTCGTGTCTGGTTGACTAATTCCTATCCTATTATTATTTGTTCCATGTCCAATATATAGGACTATTGTTATCTCGTTAGCACCAAACCTTTTATATGGTTCTAGCTTATCTTGCTTTAATTACATTTTTATCTTGTTTTCATATATTATTATATCTTGATGACCACAGTTGTAGTAGTTGTACTTTAAGCAAGGATTGGCTAAACCTTCTGCAATTTACTTTGAAAATTGAGCACCTAGTCTTAAAATAATTTTACTGTATTTCAGGTAACATTGCTAATTATCTAAAGCTTCAGGAAGTTGATTCCATCCACCTCCCAGTTCCTGTGAATTTTATATTTATAGGATTTGAAGGGAAGGGCAGCCATGGTACATACTTGAAAACTAACTTTTTTTGGTTGTCTTATATTATTGGATTGTGGATTCTATAGTGTTTTTTTTTTGTCTTTCAGAATTCAAGCTTCTCCCAGAAGAAATTGAGCGTTGGTTTACCAAAATTGATCATATCTTTGAACACACTCGGATTCGACATGAAGAAGTTCTTACTCCATTTTACAAAAGTAACAACGATAAAATGCGATGGCACCACCTTCCTGTTGTCAGTCACATAAATTACAAGTAACTTGTTTTTTTTTTCTTTTCATCCGGCCTTGACTGTACTGGCTAGTGCTTGACATCATCTTGCTTGTATGATTAATTATGCGCTCAACTTTTCTGAAATGGATACCAGTTTTAAGTTTCAATACAGTAGGGATTTTGACTGATAATTCATATATATATATATATTTATATAAATGACCTTTGATGTTTCAAAAAAATCAATCCATTTTATTCTTCTTTTATATTTGTTTTCTACATATTATATAGCATTAACGACTATCTTGAAGAAAGATTCTAAGTTGGAAAAAATAGAAACCAAGATATAGAATTTTTCAGAAAGGGATTAAAATAAAACAATTATTTTATTGATATTCTACGAACATTCCTATTTCAACACAAACAAGAAGGAATTGGAATCGGACTCTAGGAAAGGAAAAAAAAGAAAAAACAAAGAATCCCCTTTAGAGTAACTTTTCCATATTTTAATTTATTTGTTTAGTTTATTATACAGAATTTAATTACAATAATTATTAGAAAAATGTAGTTATTTTGTGGAGAAACACACATGCAGACTGCGTTGGCATCACATTTAGAGGATTTACATCATAAAACCGTTGAGGTTAACATAGGGATGGAGTGGAAAATTTGCTAGACCAAATTTGAAAGCCAAAGCTGATGTTAGTTTCTTTCTTAGAAGAGAACTACCAAGGCTTATAATGGCTGCAGTCATTGTCTTTTTGACATGATACATTTAAAGCTAAACCTTTTGATCTGATAAATTTGATTGTTCTTTTATCCTTCACTTAATTTAGCAATTTATTTTTATTTATTTACTTTTAAATAAAAGGATATGCTTCTTAGAATGAAGATAAGTGCATGATAAAAGGATGAAAAATTTGTTTGAATCAACTTATTCAAACAAAATTTGAGTATTGGTTCTTGAGTATTTTCTAATCCCGGATAATAATACTTGTATATCTTTTTCTTTGAGCCCTCTTGATTGGAATGGCCACTCCAAAGTGAATCTGATAATGCTTTTCCTTATTTATTCTTGGAAGTTCCTTTCGGTGAGTAAATTTTGTACTATCTTGTGTCTGACAGTCGACATTATGGTGCAGCTTTTCTGTTCATGCTATTGAAATGGGAGAGAAGGTTACTTCCATAATTGAGCATGCCATAAATGTGTTTGGCCGCAATGAGGATCCAGTTGGCAGCAGGTAAATTTAATTTAATTTTTCCTAATGTTCCTATTAATACATGTTCCTATTAATTTAATTTTTTCTATTGTTCCTATTAATTTATAAAATGTGTTTGCCTATTATTTAATTTCTACAAGCTTTCTATCCTCAACTATAGCATATACTTGCAAAGCAAACATTTAACACACGCTCATCACTAGACGCGACCTTTCTTAAGAGCTACTTCTCCTAGACGTTTCAAAAGAATAGCTAAACAATCAAGCTATAAACGCTTCTGTCAAGATAGCATCTTACGAGTCAGGGGATTAGCAACTCACGAGGATCACCCAATCTCTATCAAAGGTTGTCAAATATAAATGCCGAAAAAGATTTCTAGAAACACTACTCAACCCTCCCTTCTAGTGTTTCTCACTACTTCAATTTGGTGGTGAAGGATCTGAGTCATGAGGATCTTCAGGCAAGGTGAAGGAGTTATTTGTGTGTGATGCTGGTATGTGAGAAGAGGTTGTGAAAGAATGTTATTTGCTCTTTGAGTTGGATTTTGAGAGGAAGTAGGAATAATCAATGGATATCACAAGATGGTATAGGAAGGACTTGTTGAACAAATGAAGAATGTTCCATCGAGGACAAGGTGTGTCCTCAAAGAAGGTGATATCAATCAACATAATACCTTTTTGTTGACGGAAAATAACTTTATACCCTTTTTAAAGTGATAATAGCCCAAAAACACACACTTAATAGCCTTTTCAAAAGCTTCTCAAGATCCGGAGAGACATTGTGAATAAAACAAGTATACCCAATCACACATGGAGAAACATGACGCAGCGGGTCATTTGGAAATTTATAGAGTGAGAAACTTTATTTTCAAGAGAAGAAGACGCCTTATTGATGAGGAAACATGTAGTGGGAATTGCATATCTCTAATGATGAACATAAACATAAGTATTCAACATTAGAAGACAGACAATTTCAATAAGATGTATACTCTTCCTCTTTACTATACCATTTTTTTGTAGAGTGTGAGGACATGTTGATTGATGTTAAATGTCCTGGGAAGATAATAACGAAGAAAATGTATCAGAAAAATAGTTCTCAACATTATCACTTTTAAGAATTTTGAGTGTCTTCCCAAGTTGGTTCTTAATTTCATTGAAGAAAGACATAAATATGGATAAAAGTTCAAATATGTCTTTCTTTAGATAAACCCAACTGCATCAAGAGAATTCATCAATGAAGATTACAAAATAACTGAAATTAAAATACTTGGGTTAGAAATTTACAAAAGAAATCCTCTAAAGACCTTGGGTTTACTAGGCCAACACAATTTTTAGAAAGGCTCTAGATTCCATGTTAAGCTAGAGGAAGATAGAGACATCGAGTTGATATTTATATTGAGAACACATGCTTTATTTATATTGAGATAAAGGAATCATCTAATAAATAGTGGTGATTTGATATCCTCTAATAGCAAAGATGTGATAAGTGAAAAAATAAAAATGTTTCTACTAATTCATATATAATTTAGATATTCCTGATTAGATAGGATTTGCTCCTTATTTTTATAATTATGACAATTATGTTTCTCCCCTCTCCATACATAGGTAGGGATGGAGCCAATTAATTTGAGTTTCTTTTCTCTTGAAAAGTAAATCTAAGTGGTTTAAGAAAAACAACTTTTAAAAGTTCAGCCTTTCTTAAATGGAAACTTTGAAAAAGAACTTTTACAAAGCTAGTTTTAAGGGCAAAAGGCATCTAATCCATTTTTTTTCTTTATTTCAAATGTCAAGATCCAAGAATACTCTACCTAAGAAGATTTAACTTGAAAGTAAGTTTCAAACTTAATGATCTATAGAATTATTGAATGGTAAATGAACAACTTGATCCTTGGATATATAAACCAGTGGCTATTTAGTGTTTAAAAGATAAAAAAAATTTATTTGGCCCCTAAATCTGTAAAATACAAATTGATCCCTAGTGTCAAATTTGTCCTTAAATGTTACAAGTTAATGAAAATAGTCTCTCAAAATTTAAGCAGACATGATTGTCATACTTGATACACATTCAAAGACTCAATAAGTTTTTTTGTACTTTTAGGGACTAAATTAATACTACACTTTAATGGACCAAAATGACTTCAAATATACTCTTTTAGTTTTAACATCAAAGTTGCTATGATGCACTAAAGAAGTGACGATAAATATTACTTTTGGAACATAATGTGGCTTCATTTTGTTTGTCTTTTGAATTTCTTGCTTTCTCTTATCCTTCCAATTTCTTTATTGCAGGGACAACAATGGTGGTAGTTGGCAAGTAGATGTGGACATGTTGGATGGCCTTTTATCTAGCCTAGTTGAATACCTTCAGCTTGATAATGCATACAATATTTTTATTTTAAATCCTAAGCGTGATGAGAGGAAATCTAAATATGGGTATCGGTGCGTATTTGTAGAATGTTATCATTTATTATTTATTATATATCAAATCCAACAATGTTACCTCTTTTGTAGTGAATCTTGTAATTATACACAGTCTAAACTAATGAGTTTGTAGGCACAAATTCAAAGACCAAAGTAGTTTTTATTTACTGTGTGAAGGAGGGAAATCATTTTGGAGAGACAAAATGAATTCGATCTGTTTAAAGGGAATGCTCTCAAATGGGAATTCCTAGAATTTAAAATTAGAGTTTGTTAATGCTCTATTTTAGACATATCTCTAGTTCACGTAGGATTAAGACTACTTTCCAACACTTCCCTTAATGTCCAAGGCAATTCCAGGTATCTTAAATATGGATTTAAGGTAGACTATGTATCTTGGGTAAGATTAAAAGCCTAACTCAGATCAAAAGACCGACTTGTAAAGTGAGCTTTATGATATCTGTTTTGATCATATTTCTACTTGATGTGAGAATACTATTGGCATTGAGACTGCAATTAAGGTAGCCTCAAAGAAACCACAATTAAGGTACGCTAAGGGTGACCATTGTCAAAGCAACTTTTAGACAAAACATCTATTTTTTTTGGGTAGTTTACAGTAATAGTTGAGGGTATAGGATACCATTGATTTGCTAGGGAGCCTTTACTCAGGTCACAATTCTGTGTAGAAGGAGCACATTGGCTCAATTCATTGATCATTAAGCTAGGTTGAGTTGCTTGATAACTGACAAATTGGGTCTTCTCCAGGTCCATTGTGGCAATGTACACTGAGATGATATTAAAATGCGATGCCAACAACGGTCACTGAAATCATCAGTCACTAGGTCAAGAAGTAGGGAAACACTATTCTAGTGATCAATGATTTAGTAGAATCTATTAACATCTCAATGTGAATCATGCGGCGTTGCAATCTTCTACAACGATGTTGCCAGTATGCACATTACTACCAAAGAGCATTGCTATCTCGTAGTGCAGTTACTGATATTATGGTAGCAACTTGTCCAGTTAATGATATTTATATTAAATTAGATTCTGTAAAAATATTTGGGATATCATTGGAGTGAATATGAATATTTTATAATTTTAATTTTTCCACAATATAGTTATTTTTTTTTCCTCTTTATCTAAGACAATATTAGATGTATTTTTTGAGTCCGATTTCGTTATATATTGTAAATTCTAATCAAAGTATAAACATGGTAGAAACATGATCTCTTTTTAGAGAGAATAAGTGATTTGTCCCTTGATACAAAGCCGAACTTACTGTGTTTAGAAGATGCAATCAATACACTACACTTAAGCCTCGTATAATCGTGGTGGTAGGAATCATGGATGCTCTTGTATTGGAGTTTCTTCTAGTGGTGGAAGTTATGGTAGAAGTCGTGGTGGCAAATTTGCCAATTTTCAATATTAAATGTCTCAAGTTTGGACACACAGCCAATGTTTGTCATTTCATATCTGCCATTTCTTATCAGCCTCATGAATCACTGTAGTTCATTGATCTGGCTACATAGCATTACCTTCCTTATTCGGCTTGTTCATATTAAACATCAAATACTTGGGTAAATCCTATAACAAGCCGAAAAACAATGTTCGACCTAGTGTGATGCTGATAAAGTCTAATTCTCAAGGAAATGCCAATACCTCTTGGATATCAGACTCTGGTGCAAGCTTTCATGTTATTGGTGAACCACAAAATATTAAACAACTTGAACATTTTGATGGTCCAGATGAAATTTTCATTCAAAATGGTGCAAGTTTAAGTATTTATGGTGCTGGTTTCTCTTCTTTTGTGTCACCTTATGATGTTATATGTCCCTTCTATTACTAAAACTATTAAGTGTTAGTCAATTTGCCAAAGATAATTCGATTTTCTTTAATTTTCATTTTGACAAAAGTCTTGTCAAATCTCAGGGGAGAAATAAGGTTCTTCTTCAAGGAATTGTTGGTGTTGATGGACTTTATTCATTCAGTAATCTGTAGCTTGATAATCATTTCTTTCAGCTGTTGTCATCCTCTAAGTCTCTTGACTATTCTTGGACACCTTGCTCTATGTTAAGCCGTTAGGTAGTTAAAGGTTTACATGAGAAGAAATAAAAAGTGAGGAAATTAAGGGCGGGAAAGGAAGTTAGTTGTTAGTAGAGAGAGAGAGTATAAATAATAACAGAATAGGTGGACAGAGGGATTTAAAATATTTTTCTTTTGGGTATAGACTGACATTTTCTAGTGGAGGAAGGGAGGTTTCCTTGGGGACACTTACTTGTAATTCTGTTTTCCATACCTTAAAGAATTAATGAAATACATATGCATATGTTTCTCTTCTACTGTTTGAGTGTTGTGTGAGAGGAGAATCATCTGTTATGGTTCCCTGCATAAAGGAACCTAACATAAGCACTATTACAAATAATGTCAATAAAACAAATCCACCTCTGACTGGGCCTACGATATTGATGACTGCAAATCCACCTTTGGTGCTGCATTTTCTTTTTCGTGCCAACCTGATCTCCTGGTGGTCTCAAAAAAAACATGTCATTGCTTGTTCCAATATTGAAGCTGAATACCGCAGCTTAGCCCAGGCATCTCCTGAGCTCTCATGGATCCAAGCGCAGCTAACAGAATTACACATTCCCTTTTGCACTCCTGTTATTCTGTGACAACCACAGTGTTGTTGCTATTGCCCACAACCTTGTTTTTCACTCCAAGTCCAAGCATATGGAGATTGATGTCTTTTCTATTCATAAACAAGTGCTGTCCCATCAACTCGTGGTGTCTCACATTCCAGTCTTGATCAGTGGGCCAATGTTCTCAACAAACCACTATTCTGCATTTTTTCTGTTGCTCCGAAGCAAACTCAATGTGATAGATTTCATTAATCTCAATCACTCACCTTGAGTTTGAGGGGGACCTGTGGATGTTATATGTTTATTGTTTGTGTTATATGTTTGTTGTTTGTTTTAATTGTTTTGTCGTAAGGCTTTGTCTGTTTGCTTTATTTTATTTTGTAATTCTCGGAGGTTACGCTGGTTTGTAACCATTTGTAATTACTCATAATTACCATTTAAGTTCTCTTTGTTTTTCTGTGAGTTTTGACTAGCAGAACTGAATAATGTATGATACTTACAATTAATATACAGTACAAACGTTTACAGTCACATGACTGATTATGTTGATTATTCAATCTCTATTACTGATAGAGGTAGAACTTACACTACTTTTGGTCTCTGTGGAAGACATGATTATTGTAGGATATGCTGAAAGATACAAATTGACATTAGAGAAAAAATTGGCTGCCCAAGACCTCGTAAAACTAAAGTATTTCCATGGAATAGAGGTTGCTTACTCAAAGGCGATTTATTTTCATCTCCCAAAGAAAATTTGTACTTGATCTCTTTAAAGAAACATGTAAGCTAGGATGTAGATTCTCCTGAGTTCGTATTGAACAAAATCGTAGAATTAGAAGGGAAAGATGCTCTCCTCCAGAAAAAAAAAATCATCAAAATTAGTGCAAAATCTTATTTATTTAGCACTCAAGACTAGACAGTGCTTACACAATTAGTGTGCTAAGTTAGTTTATGGATTATCTACGAGAAAGACACACCTAAGTAGTTGATACAATTCTTCAGTATTTGAAGTCAATCAAGACTGGGAAAGGGGTTATTCTTCTGGAAATACTTTGATCTTGATATATACTTATGAGACTATGCAAGTTCTGTTACTGGTAGAAAATCTACATGTGGGTATGATATATTTCTTGTAGAAAGTATAGTTACCTAGAGAAGCAAAAATAAAAAAAACAAAAACGGAGAGTATCTTTTTCTAGTGCAAAAGCTTACTTTCGAGTCCTTGCTGAAGGTGTGTGAAATGGATTGTGGATGAAGATTATGCTTGATGACCATAAAATATAGGTTGACATCCTTATGTAATTGTAGTGTGCTAATAAGTCAACTATGAGCATTGCTCATAATTTAGTCCAACATGATAGAATTAAGCATATTGAAATTGACAAACATTTCATCAAAGATATTCTTGGCAGAGGTCTAGCGGTTATAATTCATATCCCTATAGGATCTTAGATGGCAAACATTTTCACTAAAGCGCTTCCTCTGGATAGATTCTAGAATCTTGTAGGTCAGTCGAGAATGATTGATATTCATCTAACAACTTGAGGGGGAGCATTGTAAATAACAAGTTATTAAGAAAAAGAATATTCTTAATATCTCCATAGTAATTAAGAAAAAACACTTTGATAATCTTTCTATGTATTTCAACATATTTTTATTTCTTTTCTTAAAAGTTTTGGTTATTATAAATAGAGAAGATGAGAATGTAATTAGTGTGATTGTTATCAGTAAAATAATTCTATATTTTCTTACATAGTTCAAGTCTAGCTTATGGGTATCTATCAAAATTATATGTTATGGCCATGCTTTTGTACCTGCATGTTTTTTTATATTGTGTCTCTTGCAAAATATTTCAGGAGAGGTTTATCCGAGCCCGAAATAAACTTGCTAAAGGAGGTATATGAAATATTCTGTCTTTTCTCCTTAGAATGTGCCCTGCTATTGTGATTTGGTTGTTTCATTTGTAAATTGTATCGAAATATGTTTGGCATTATTTTGCAGAGTTTATGAACTAGTTATTTGCAAAAAGTAATTGTTAAATATTTTTCTATACTAAATCAAGGCCTTCAATGCCAACCCTAACAACCACCACATTGTGCAGAATAAGAGTTTGCAAATGAAGCTTCTTCAGGCAGAAAACATTCCTGAAAATCTTCTTGGTATGCCATCGATTGTCATTTTGTCTAAAGAACTTGGTACAGGATTCATCAAAGCTGATGACTTGCTTACAAACATTCTATGTTCCAAGCTTGGTGCATACAAATTTATATGCTTCAATTTGAGAGGAGTGTTTAAACAGGTGTTATTATTTCATTGTATAGCTTTTATAACAGCTGTTTTAGGTTGTACTTAGCTGTAGGTTAAGGAACATAGGTTTTACCCTCTTCCACTTTGAGCTGTAGTTGTAGTCATCTTTATACACACACACACACACAAACATATGTATACACACACATTGACACCGCAAAGTCTTTCCTATGCTTATTCAAATTTTTATTATTTGTGATATACTTCTGCAGTTGATGTGTGCAGTCCCTCTTCATTTCTTCTTGCTTTTACTTAGAATCCCTCATTAGCTACTTGATATTGCTCTACAGCTCTTACTAAGATTCAGCGACCATTGTATGTAAAGCATCCAATGATGAAATTTTCTTGGACAAGAACCGAGGATGCTGATGTTGTAAGTATTTCATTTCCTTGTATGGTGAAAGCATATATGCTCGTTAGTTTTTATTTTGCATGATATGTGATATTCAAATCTTATACATGATTGAATGATCTTATGTTAGGTTCCTAGGTATGAAACCTAACTGTCTCACAACCTACACTCACATAATTGCACACAAAGGGGAAATAAACGAAGGAATTGTATGTATTCACACCAATGAATGTCTTATACAATGATGACACGGGAGCATAACCCCCCTCACAAGGTCCAAGACCTATTGTCTATACAAAAGAATATGACTAACTGCCTTCTAACAATGAATAGAATTCTATTTATACAAGACCTCCCTTCCCTCCTTTCCTAACTACTAAAACAGTTAGGATATTAACTCTGTATTAACTCTTCCTTCTCTCTTAAACCCATTATCTCCTATTACTTATATCCTATCACCTTATGATAGTCTTTACAAAATTCTATTGGTACAAGTTTTAGTTGCTTTTTCTACTTCTTTTGAACTTCATTTACTTACGAAACTAACTACTATTCATCACGCAGTCCTATTTTATTGATCTCCTGTACATATAAAATTGGGTACTAGTCCTCCGAATAACCCCTTCTATTTTATATTCCTTTCCCCTACCTCTTGCACCAGAATTTCCTTCTGCATTATCAATTGAGCTTTCCAAAAGATCATCTGATGTCTCACCTGGCTTCCAAATATTCATTTTCCCATGTCCAAGACTTTTCTACCCTCTTCCCCTCCATGAATACTATTTATCATGGCCTCTTTATCAGTTACGTCAAAAGTTAAAAGTTAACACAGAATGAAAGTGACGGGCAGAGCATTTAGTTATTGGAGATCAATTACATAAGGGTTAATAGTGTTTAAAGCGAACTTAGTCCTTAAAGCTAACTGTTTTTCCCTATATTCTGGGTCCAAATTTTTGTGTATTTCAGAAAATAAAAAATAAAATATAGGGACTAAAACCAAAGTTTTGAAAGTTGGGAACAAAATCTAAATTTGGAATTTTTTGGAGACCTAAAATACCATTGACTCATTAGGTAAAGGGAGAATGGATCATTTCAAAGAGTTAAAAATTGTAATAAAGGAGAAAGAAATCCTCTCAACATGTATATATGTTTTTAAAACGCAAAATCATAATCCCATGTTCTCTCCACGTATATATTTCTTTGCTTCAAGCCAAAGTGTAACTAGGGCATTTCTATGGTAGTTGTGCTGCTCAGTGCTCATTTATTATTTGGGTCTGGTCACTTTTCTGGTGTTCTTGTTGGAAGCATTATTAAATGTTTGCTGTTTTGGTACAACAATAAAATGCAGATGGAATGGCATAATATTTGGCTAAATGCACTGGATAATTTTCGGAGGTTGTATCAAGGGAAAGACATAGTTGAGATCATTGAGGTCAAAGCTTTACAGGTGTATACTCATCAGATATGTCTCCACTCTCGACATAGGAAAGCAGATTTAATTACCAAAATTTTTGTGCTACATCTTTTTCTTAAGTTTTCACTTTTTTTACCCTGCATTTCTAGTTACTAAAAGGGAAGGATCAAGACCTGCAGCTCCAATTAGAAAAAGTATTAAAATCTGCAGACTACAGTGATTTTCAAGCAGAATGTCTCACTGATACATGGATTGGAAAAGACAGGTTCAATTTCTGTTGCTTCACAAAATGCTAATTTTCACTCATACACATCCCTTACATTTTGTTTCCGTTTGTCATTGTTTTGTACCAGATGGGCATTTATTGATTTAAGTGCAGGTCCTTTTTCATGGGGACCTGCTGTTGGGGGAGAAGGTGTGCGTACGGAAGCAAGTTTACCAAGTGTGGAAAAAACAATTGGTTCAGCTTCAGGTAGTAATGATATGTTCGATTGTGTGTAATTTATCCAGCTTTAAATCATACTTTTGTATAAGAATATAGTGTTAATTCATAGCCATCAATGACAGCTGTATAGTTAGTTATATAGTTGTAGTCTACTAGTAGTTAGTTCAGCATAACATCAAGAAATAGAGAACTCTCAGTACTAAGTTTAAGTTGAGTATAATAGTTTTCTCAATATCATATTAAGAGCTTGAAAAATCACTAAATCATGGATAATACTTCTTTGATGCAGAAACTGACCAACCACTTCGGTTAGAAGGTCTTTAATTATGTAAGAAAACAAATAATTATTTTATTTGTAACACTTAGGAAATGAATTTATATCTAACTTAACATCACAAAACTGACTTTCATGGCGAAGATTGTACCTCAATTGTATATTATAATCTGGCCTTATTCTTAATTGATGTGGGGTCTCAAACACACTTCCCATGCCAACGTATGAACATCTTGGGCATGATGTTGGATATTTATGAGTGGTGTAATAAGAGCTTTATAATGGTGGCATACTTTATTTAACATAACTTTGCTTATTTTCATTCATAAAGAACGCGATGCTTATTTGCATTCATATAAAAAATGTATTAATTATTTGGAACAGCTGCATATGTCTGTAGTGCATATTCCTGTCGAATAACCTAAACTTTGGAATGACGAGCTCAATCAGAAAATTGAGTGCATGCTCCTTGACAAGAGGGTTACTAGTGATGCCAAATGATCAATCGTGTTGATTCTATACTTCAAGTCCTACTCACTCGTAATGATAATCACTCTCATTGTCAAAATTTCTTTGGTGGTGATAACTATAGCTGTCAGGGAGACTTAAGTGGTCAGAAAGGTCACGATGGTCAATCTAACATTCATTGTCAAGTTTGTACGATTATAGTCATACTGAAGTATGGTGTTATCATCAAGGCTAAGTATGATCAATCTGAAAATGCTTAGGACAATCATTCAATAGGGTCCAACTTTGCTTGTCCCAACCTTACTGTACAGTAGTTAGTTCAACTTGTGGTCCCAATCAGTTTGCCACTAGTCCTTGAGCTCATTACACTACCTTTTTACTACTTCAATGGTCCCAAAATTGGTATTTTAATTCAAGGGCTACACATATGTTACAACAACTCCTGAATTTCTAAAGCAATAAGCAATGCCACGTCAAGAGGTTGTCCTCTTTGGTATATATAAATATCCTTCTTCTTTGGGCCTTCAATAACCAAAAATCTTGAAGAATGTAAGCGACTTTGTAAATGATAATGGTGTTTTTCTTTGAATTTCATCGCACAAACTTTTATGTCTTAAGGTTTCCTTGGCTCAAATGTTCTTTGTACTGGTGTTTGATATAGCAAGTTTACTATTCATGAAGAAATATCTAAGTGTATTTATGAGGATTTTGGGTATTTGGTATAGGAGATTTGAGTGGACCCGAGGAGAAAATTTGGAGTGAGTGTAAATGACTGTGTTGCCCCTATTTGTTTATTTATTCTTTGGTTTTTAAATTATTTATTGTCAATTAATAAATTATATTTTTATTTTAATTATTTTTTATAATATAATTCTTTTTCATTTTCTCAAATACTTTTTCTGAAAAAAATATTTATATTTTGAAAAGATACACTAAGGGTAATTTTTACTTTACACAAAAACTAACCCACCGACCTTAATTAATTCCATCAAATCAATCAAACATAGCAATAAACTTTCTACTCAAATCCATTATCTTTCCATTAAACCTATTGGAGATCCCATATCAATTAGAGATAAGGTGAACTTATAATATATAAGTCAGTGCAAAATTTATCTTATAACTTGGTTTTGTAAGATTGAGTTCAACTTAAAGTTCATCTTTTAAAATGGTATCAAAACCATGCAAAGCATATCCTAGCAAAATTTGTTGTTTGTTGGGTCTATTGTGCCACCCGTTATATGATTGCTATTGAATCACTCATTAATGTCTAATTTCATGCTCGAGATATATATAGTTCTGTGTGAGGAGGGTGTGGAGATCCCACATCGGGTGGTGATAACGTGAAATTATAGTATATAAGTGTCATTATACTATAGTTGGCTTGTATGAGTTACCTTTGTATTGTACAGTTCTAGGTTTCCTATTATTGTATCTTTTTCATTTCATGTATAATTCTCAGTATCTGTTATTCTTAACAGATAACTGACTTGTATAAATAGCCTATATACATATGATTTATTGTGTGATGTTAATAAAATAAGTTCGATTCATTATTCATTTTCTCTCTCTCTCCCTCTCCTCTGTTCACTTTATCTATTGAGTGTATTTTTTTTTCACTGATCCAGATTCTTCTAGTTTCTCACTTATTTCGGTCTTGTTAGTCTCGAAGAAAAACAAAATTACTGGAAACCTCTGACATATTATGTTGACTTGTAAAGTTAAACCTTATTTGTTCTTCTCATTGTGCATGGCTTAACTCTTGATGCCATGTTATATTTCTTGCTATTTTTGATCTGTTTTCTTGCTGATTGCAGAAATTTCGGAAGAAGAAGCAGAAGATCGATTGCAAGATACTATTCAGGAGAAATTTGCTGTATTTGGTGATGTATGTAAAATATGTCTGGTCTAACAATATATTGCATATTGCATACGGTTCTTCGAAGAAATGAGGTTTCAGAGAGTTGTAGTTAATTGTATATACTCTTGATAGTCTCTACCTCATACATTGTCAATACTGAAAACAAATAAAAAAAGAAAAGCGTGGTTCAACCGAAATGATTGAGGATGTGAAACAAATTGTGATAGAAATAAACATTTCTACTCTAGGTTTCTCTCAAGTTGACAAGAGTTTTATGTAGTGTTAGTCGACTTTGATATCATCGGAATGTGAATAAGGATGTTGAGTTGAGAGAATGTAGGCATCCGATATATGTAGTAAATGTCCCTTCTTTCTACACTCATTTTCTCTAAAAGTGAGTCAGTTGTTACTCTTAATGTTGCAGAAGGAACACCAGGCCATTGATATTCTTTTAGCTGAGATTGATATATATGAGCTTTTTGCTTTTAAGCATTGCAAAGGAAGGAAAGTTAAGCTTGCTCTTTGTGAAGGTAAATCTCCTTCTGTAGCTCATGGCATTTAAATTTCTAATTTGAACTTTAAGTTTGTTGAATTCCCTTTTTTATATCGGTAAAAAACTGTTTCTTCAATTTCTCTTAACATCTTGTTTTTTGGACATGTTGGGAAATAACAAATACAACACAAGATATGAACAATGTCATTAAGCTTGGTTGCAACAAACATGGAAAGTTATAGAGCAGAACAAAGTTAAGAAATAGTATATGTAGTTAATATTCTTCAAACCAATATAAACACAAATGTTAAAGATCGTCTTAAAATATGAACAAAAGTGAAAATTTGAGCTTGTTTGTAAAATATAAGCTATTATGCATAATGGTTTCAATTCAAATATCAATCTTGACAATGTGAATGTTTTTCCAGATTCATTATCCATTTATAAACTATCCCACTTACATTGATATAATGGTTCACAGGGAAATAATGACGGAGAGTGAAATGTGTGTTATAAAAGGAAATTTAAAAATAAAAGTAGTTATAATGTTAGTAATTTCAGGGGATCGACATTGCCCGATAATGTACCCTTTTGGGGGAAATTAGGGGTTTTTTTATTGAGAGCCTTTGGTTGCGTATAGGGAAATACCCTTAGGAAAGGAAGTGTCTTCCTTTGTATGTGGATGTTGGTGTACAGTACTAACAATTGCTGAAATAATATTGCACAAGATATTCAATCTTCGTTTCTGGTGTGTTCTTTCTTTTTTGGCGTGGCACGGAGCAAGAATGGTCCAACTTGCTGGTTTTGAAATGAAGGGGTATAATGGATAACCAACTAGATGGGCCAGTGAATAAAGGAAGGTGGTTACAGAGCTAAAAGCTAATGTGACTGTAATGAAAGAAGGTTTCTGGACATGAAAGAAATCAAAGAAGTGTTACAAGAAGTCAAGAGTGAAAAATTGTTTGGAGAGTTCTCTATTAATGATGAAGAAAAGAAGGAAGAAAGATATATACATGGTAACAGATCTTACGAGGATGAGAAGTCTGTTCAAGAAATTCTGGAATGCACTTTCAGGTTAAACTAGACATAAAAAATTGTATGAACAGATATCATGTAGAGGAAGCTCTTGCTATTTGGTTGTTGGTTTGGAGGTTAAGATGGTCTGAAAAGTGTACTCTTGACCAAAGGCACACAGAAGTTGTAATTCCTTGTGGATCGCTGCTATAATTGACATGAACCTGTACTGGTTGTTGGGGAAACAAGTAGACGACAGACTACTGTGTCAGTTGTTAAGTGTTTGTTTGTAGTTAAAATTGCACACCTTGAATTGCAATCAATATACATAAAACACCTTGAATTTTATTGCATTGGGTAAACGATTAATTAAATAAATTGCTGCTTGAAAGGCAAAATCCCAAAATTTTAGGGTAATTGAGCATGATGCAATAAAGTTAAACCCAATTCGGTTATGTGCCTGTGTTTACATTCAACAACACCATTTTGGTGATGAGTATGTGGACATATAACACGATGAAGAATACCATGAGTAGTAAGAAAAGAACTAGAGAACTGAAACTCAGGCCCCAATCAGTCTGAACGCTTTTAATTTTAGCATTGAATTGAAGTTCAGCCACAACTTTAAAATTCTGAAAAACAGTAAAGGCATCGGATTTGTGTTTAAGAGTATATAACCAAGTGAAACGTGAAAAAGCATCCACAAAACAGATATAATACAGAGAACCATTGGTAGAGGGAACATGTGAAGGATCCCAAAGGGAGGAGCAAATGTTGAGTCAATGCCTTGCCACGAAATTTGAGATTAAGATATTAGGAAGACTTAAAATATCTTTCGAGAATTAAAGTGCCTCATGCCAAAAAAAGTAATCTTCATATCTCTACAGAAGTATGTTGTTGACTTGCTTAAAGAAATAATATAGACAGTCTGCAAACCAGCTAGTACTCCAATTGATCCAAGCATAAAGTTAGGAAGTACAGAGGAAGATATTGCAGTGGACAAAGAAATGCATCAAAGACTTTTTGGCAGACTTATTTACTTATTTCACACTAGGCCAGGATATTGCTTGTGCTGTGAGTCTTGTAAGTCAATTTATACACCAACCAAAGGAGGTTCGTTTGCAAGCTATTCCTAGAATTGTTTAAACGAAACAAGAGTGTAAGTCTTGAAGAATATATGGATGCAGGTTGTGCAGGGTCAGTTGTGGATATGATATCAACTACTGGATACTGCACCTTCCTTGGTGGAAATCTAGTTGTTTGGTGGAGTAAAAAATCAGAATGTAATAGCATGATTAAGTGCAAAAGCAGAATTTCAATTATTGGCCCAATGAATATGTGAACTTCTATGGCCAAAGATTATATTGGAAGACTTGAAGATAAAGTGGGATGAACCTGAGGTTATATTGTGATAATAATCTGCAATTAGTACAGCTTATTACCTGGTGCAGCATGATAGAACTAAATATACTGAGATTGGCAGACATTTTATCACGGAAAAGCTAGACAGTGGTTTGATTATTACGCAATGTGTGTCCACTCAAAATCAACTTTTAGACATACTCCCCAAAGGGTTGATCTGCATTAACTTTGAAAGAATTATATCCAAGATGGGACTGGAGAACACTTACCAGTTTGAGAGGGACTGTCAAAACTGTGCATCTCATTATGTATTTTAGAAGGTTTATTATTTTATCCTTGCTGTACTTTTATTCTTTAATACAGTTGTATCATAATTACAGGGATTTGTTTCCTTAGAATTAGCTCTCTATATTTCCTAAAATAAAAAGCTGGCTCATGCATTAATAGGACCAATGGCCTAATTATTGAAATATTGAAGAAATATATTATTCTTTCTAAATTTGAGAGATGGGACGCACTAATGCACTAGTACATGAAGAAAAAGTTTACCTGAAGATCCCAAAGCAAAAAATGCTTAAATTATCATTTGTGGGACTGTTTTGGTGGTCAAAGTGTTTCACAGGGGTAGAAACATTTTGATTTGCAGAACTAGTTGCAGTAGAAGGACCAGTTGCAGCAGTAAAGGCTGTTGCAGTTCTTGGTGGTCTTATGGAACATTCTTTAATGAATTGACCATCATTTATGCAGTAACTGTAGAACATTTTAAGACAATGTGAAGCACGTCCAAATTCTTCACAACAGAAACTTTGGACAGCACTTCGGTATCATTGTTTAGGCTTTCCTTGTGTTGCATATGCTGATGGAAGAGAGACAAATTTCTGCTTTTCATGGATGTTTTAGTTTGGAAACATTCTTCTAGAAGCTCATTGAGGCATGCATCCAATGATGGGGTAGGAACTCTATTCAAACACCCTCAAAATTGGATCTCAGTTTCATAAGAAATTGATCTGTTTAGTAGTTTCATGAACATGTTGCTCTATACTTTCACCATCATTTTAGAAATCCTCATATACAATGTCAGTGTTTTTGGCCCAAAGATTCATAAATGAGAAAGGAATTCAAAAATTGAAAGACTATCCTGCTGTAATATGGTGACTTCATGTTCTAATTGGAATCTTTTAGCAATATTATTGTGGCTATATATCTTTACATAGGCCCACATCTTGGCTGCATTATTGAATTGTCGGAGATTGGGAACAATATTAGGATCAACAAAGNTTGTGAAGGTAAATCTCCTTCTGTAGCTCATGGCATTTAAATTTCTAATTTGAACTTTAAGTTTGTTGAATTCCCTTTTTTATATCGGTAAAAAACTGTTTCTTCAATTTCTCTTAACATCTTGTTTTTTGGACATGTTGGGAAATAACAAATACAACACAAGATATGAACAATGTCATTAAGCTTGGTTGCAACAAACATGGAAAGTTATAGAGCAGAACAAAGTTAAGAAATAGTATATGTAGTTAATATTCTTCAAACCAATATAAACACAAATGTTAAAGATCGTCTTAAAATATGAACAAAAGTGAAAATTTGAGCTTGTTTGTAAAATATAAGCTATTATGCATAATGGTTTCAATTCAAATATCAATCTTGACAATGTGAATGTTTTTCCA
Organism: Vigna umbellata; assembly: GCF_018835915.1. The sequence continues at coordinate 25,590 of NW_025911185.1, forward strand.
GATTCATTATCCATTTATAAACTATCCCACTTACATTGATATAATGGTTCACAGGGAAATAATGACGGAGAGTGAAATGTGTGTTATAAAAGGAAATTTAAAAATAAAAGTAGTTATAATGTTAGTAATTTCAGGGGATCGACATTGCCCGATAATGTACCCTTTTGGGGGAAATTAGGGGTTTTTTTATTGAGAGCCTTTGGTTGCGTATAGGGAAATACCCTTAGGAAAGGAAGTGTCTTCCTTTGTATGTGGATGTTGGTGTACAGTACTAACAATTGCTGAAATAATATTGCACAAGATATTCAATCTTCGTTTCTGGTGTGTTCTTTCTTTTTTGGCGTGGCACGGAGCAAGAATGGTCCAACTTGCTGGTTTTGAAATGAAGGGGTATAATGGATAACCAACTAGATGGGCCAGTGAATAAAGGAAGGTGGTTACAGAGCTAAAAGCTAATGTGACTGTAATGAAAGAAGGTTTCTGGACATGAAAGAAATCAAAGAAGTGTTACAAGAAGTCAAGAGTGAAAAATTGTTTGGAGAGTTCTCTATTAATGATGAAGAAAAGAAGGAAGAAAGATATATACATGGTAACAGATCTTACGAGGATGAGAAGTCTGTTCAAGAAATTCTGGAATGCACTTTCAGGTTAAACTAGACATAAAAAATTGTATGAACAGATATCATGTAGAGGAAGCTCTTGCTATTTGGTTGTTGGTTTGGAGGTTAAGATGGTCTGAAAAGTGTACTCTTGACCAAAGGCACACAGAAGTTGTAATTCCTTGTGGATCGCTGCTATAATTGACATGAACCTGTACTGGTTGTTGGGGAAACAAGTAGACGACAGACTACTGTGTCAGTTGTTAAGTGTTTGTTTGTAGTTAAAATTGCACACCTTGAATTGCAATCAATATACATAAAACACCTTGAATTTTATTGCATTGGGTAAACGATTAATTAAATAAATTGCTGCTTGAAAGGCAAAATCCCAAAATTTTAGGGTAATTGAGCATGATGCAATAAAGTTAAACCCAATTCGGTTATGTGCCTGTGTTTACATTCAACAACACCATTTTGGTGATGAGTATGTGGACATATAACACGATGAAGAATACCATGAGTAGTAAGAAAAGAACTAGAGAACTGAAACTCAGGCCCCAATCAGTCTGAACGCTTTTAATTTTAGCATTGAATTGAAGTTCAGCCACAACTTTAAAATTCTGAAAAACAGTAAAGGCATCGGATTTGTGTTTAAGAGTATATAACCAAGTGAAACGTGAAAAAGCATCCACAAAACAGATATAATACAGAGAACCATTGGTAGAGGGAACATGTGAAGGATCCCAAAGGGAGGAGCAAATGTTGAGTCAATGCCTTGCCACGAAATTTGAGATTAAGATATTAGGAAGACTTAAAATATCTTTCGAGAATTAAAGTGCCTCATGCCAAAAAAAGTAATCTTCATATCTCTACAGAAGTATGTTGTTGACTTGCTTAAAGAAATAATATAGACAGTCTGCAAACCAGCTAGTACTCCAATTGATCCAAGCATAAAGTTAGGAAGTACAGAGGAAGATATTGCAGTGGACAAAGAAATGCATCAAAGACTTTTTGGCAGACTTATTTACTTATTTCACACTAGGCCAGGATATTGCTTGTGCTGTGAGTCTTGTAAGTCAATTTATACACCAACCAAAGGAGGTTCGTTTGCAAGCTATTCCTAGAATTGTTTAAACGAAACAAGAGTGTAAGTCTTGAAGAATATATGGATGCAGGTTGTGCAGGGTCAGTTGTGGATATGATATCAACTACTGGATACTGCACCTTCCTTGGTGGAAATCTAGTTGTTTGGTGGAGTAAAAAATCAGAATGTAATAGCATGATTAAGTGCAAAAGCAGAATTTCAATTATTGGCCCAATGAATATGTGAACTTCTATGGCCAAAGATTATATTGGAAGACTTGAAGATAAAGTGGGATGAACCTGAGGTTATATTGTGATAATAATCTGCAATTAGTACAGCTTATTACCTGGTGCAGCATGATAGAACTAAATATACTGAGATTGGCAGACATTTTATCACGGAAAAGCTAGACAGTGGTTTGATTATTACGCAATGTGTGTCCACTCAAAATCAACTTTTAGACATACTCCCCAAAGGGTTGATCTGCATTAACTTTGAAAGAATTATATCCAAGATGGGACTGGAGAACACTTACCAGTTTGAGAGGGACTGTCAAAACTGTGCATCTCATTATGTATTTTAGAAGGTTTATTATTTTATCCTTGCTGTACTTTTATTCTTTAATACAGTTGTATCATAATTACAGGGATTTGTTTCCTTAGAATTAGCTCTCTATATTTCCTAAAATAAAAAGCTGGCTCATGCATTAATAGGACCAATGGCCTAATTATTGAAATATTGAAGAAATATATTATTCTTTCTAAATTTGAGAGATGGGACGCACTAATGCACTAGTACATGAAGAAAAAGTTTACCTGAAGATCCCAAAGCAAAAAATGCTTAAATTATCATTTGTGGGACTGTTTTGGTGGTCAAAGTGTTTCACAGGGGTAGAAACATTTTGATTTGCAGAACTAGTTGCAGTAGAAGGACCAGTTGCAGCAGTAAAGGCTGTTGCAGTTCTTGGTGGTCTTATGGAACATTCTTTAATGAATTGACCATCATTTATGCAGTAACTGTAGAACATTTTAAGACAATGTGAAGCACGTCCAAATTCTTCACAACAGAAACTTTGGACAGCACTTCGGTATCATTGTTTAGGCTTTCCTTGTGTTGCATATGCTGATGGAAGAGAGACAAATTTCTGCTTTTCATGGATGTTTTAGTTTGGAAACATTCTTCTAGAAGCTCATTGAGGCATGCATCCAATGATGGGGTAGGAACTCTATTCAAACACCCTCAAAATTGGATCTCAGTTTCATAAGAAATTGATCTGTTTAGTAGTTTCATGAACATGTTGCTCTATACTTTCACCATCATTTTAGAAATCCTCATATACAATGTCAGTGTTTTTGGCCCAAAGATTCATAAATGAGAAAGGAATTCAAAAATTGAAAGACTATCCTGCTGTAATATGGTGACTTCATGTTCTAATTGGAATCTTTTAGCAATATTATTGTGGCTATATATCTTTACATAGGCCCACATCTTGGCTGCATTATTGAATTGTCGGAGATTGGGAACAATATTAGTATCAACAAAGACTATGATAGATCCCTGTCTTTACTTGAGCATCTTTAACTTCCTGCTGGACATGTTCCTCCTGTTGATTTTCTGTTAGGAACAGAACTGGTACCATCAACATGACCTCAGAAGTTCTTATCTTTTATCAATATCTAGAACTGAAAAACCGAGGTTAAATAACTCTTGCCATTAAGGTAAACAAATAAGATATCATTCCTGTCACTAGATATGAAGTTGACGAATAAAAGACATGAAAAAATCATACTAGAGAGAGAAAAACAAGGATAGTCTTGCAGAACCTAGAGTCTGGGAATTTTGGACAGAACTAAAATAGGAGTACAGCCAAGTCTTATACCATATTAGACTATGAAAAATTGCATATCAATAATGTGTTCTCCTTGGAGAATTCTCCATTCGACTTGAAAGTGACTATTGTGCAATAAATGCTACCTTGCAGCTGCTGGGCTAACTAATTATCAAGATAACATAAATGTAGCTGTACAATCATGCATAAATTGTTGACCAGTAAAACTGTTCCAATAATAATAAATATTCTGTAATCACCAATTAATAACGAATATTGTGCTAGTCAATTCTTGGGCATGGTTATCATTTGAAGTATCTGTGCTTCTCTGGTAGTAGTGAGATGTTCTCATCAAGCTTTTATTTGTATGTAGTTCTATTTTGCTTTATTTTTCATTCTAAGTATCAAACGTTGTAGATTTCATTGCTCAGTTTCTGTAGGTTTAGAAGCTACACGGTTTTATTGTAGCTTTTCTGTACAGCTTGTAACATAAGATAATTTCAGAACTTGATGAAAGGATGCGGGATTTGAGAAATGAGCTACAGTCATTTGAAGGTAAAGAATATGATGAAAGTCATAAGAAAAAGGCCATAGAAGCTTTGAAACGGATGGAGAGCTGGAATCTATTCAGTGACACGCATGAGGTCAGCCAGTTGATCTATGTTAATTTAGTAAATTACTATAATGAACTGCATGCCCACAAATTTTTGGTAGTTTAAATTTCTGGTTGGACCTCATCATTCAAGGATTTACCCCTTTGCAGGAGTTCCAAAATTACACAGTTGCACGTGATTCTTTTCTTGCACATCTAGGTGCAATGCTGTGGGGATCTATGAGACATATTGTGTCACCTTCGGTTGCTGATGGTGCATTCCATTATTATGAGAAGATATCCTTTCAGTTGTTTTTCGTGACACAGGAGGTAAGATGTCTGTTTGATCACTTGAAAAGGCTTGCACCAGCTGAATGTTGACATTGCCCTTGTATTATTTTTTCAGAAAGTTAAGCACGTAAAACAGCTTCCTGTGGATATGAATGCTATAAAGGGGAGCCTTTCCTCATTGACAGTTCCTTCTCAGAAACCAATGTTCAGTCAACACATGTATGTCATGAATTTTTAATTCTAACCTTTCTTTTCCCTACCTTCAATTAGGCATTTGGTTGGTGAAATGTTTTCTTAAGACAATGCTTTGTGTCTGATTTATCACATTCCTATAAATTGTCTCCCTAATTTTCTACTTACATTACTATCACTTTAGGTTGCCACTGTCGGAGGATCCTGCCTTAGCAATGGCCTTTGCCGTTGCACGACGAGCAGCCGCTGTACCTTTACTGCTTATCAATGGAACCTACCGAAAGACAGTTCGAACATATCTTGATTCTTCTATTCTGCAATATCAATTGCAAAGACTGAATAAACATGGTTCTCTTAAAGGTCATTCCTATATCCTTAAGTCCTGTTTTAGAGTGCCATTTGTATGTACATTGAAAAATGAGAATAAATTGCAGACATCTTGAAGTTGTGTGTAAAAAAAGGGTGAAAGGAAAATTTATTTCATCGATGATTAGTGTATATGTTACTCAATCTATTTTCATCCATTGCACATTTTTATTCAAAGCAAATTTGGTGGAATTTTATTTTGAAATCTTTATTCAATTAAATAAATAATTAAGTCAGAATTGGAGATGAGTTTAAGACAACCTTTGCGCACATTCTATAAGATGCTTGACGTTATGCCTCAACTGCTGAATAGGAAGTGTGGCATACTTGATTTGGGATGATAGTAGCATCAATCCTAAATATTACATTAGTTTTCGTTTATCTTCAACTCTTTATAGCTCACACTTTGAAGCTCATAGTGTTTGCTTCACTAAGTTGCCAAAAGTCTGCCGTGGACTATGTATAATGAATTGGGTTTGTGCAGTTACTGTTGAATAAACTGGGGCATTGTAGTATTTGGGGCACAATTATATGCTCCACATACTGGAGTGTTGAGTTTAAGGATTTAAGGGAAAATAATAACTGAGTTTTGTATTGATTCTGAAACCTAAAAAAATTGCGTGTAGAGGGATGTGAATATATTACATCTGTCCAGCTGTACCAAACTGACTGATTCTTTACATGTCTGAACAGAAAAAAGTTATAGTGAGGTCGAGTGTATGCTGGGTTTCAATAAACCCAGGTATATTCTAATACTCCTTGCAAGCTAATGGTGGGTGAGAGCTATGCATAGAAGATAGTTTACACACTCTAAAGCTTGATTCATATAAACTCTAAACTGCTAGGTAATGAGCCTTTGTCAAGACGAATGTTGTCAAACTCAAGCATCATAAGAGGTCTGAAGGTCCTTATTTATTTTATTCAATTTGGTTTCACTATTAATAAAAGTCCCAATCTAGGCCCTCAACTTTTATAAATGTAACAACAATTTGACCATTTTCTATACAATTAGCCATAAAATCATTGACAAACAAATATTGATTGTTTTAGTTTATGCTTAATATAATTCTGACAATTTATAAAACCAACCACATCATTTTCAACGGACAAAAGGGTCACACTGTTGCTATTTTAAAAATTGAGGGACTTGATTTAACCTTGGAAGAGTTACACTGTTACATTTTTAAAATTGAGGGATTTGATTGAATATTGTATTAATAGAGGGATCAAATCGAGCAAAATAAATAAATAAAAGTACCATAAAGAAATTAAACCTATTGCATTCATCATGAAATATAAATATACCAAGGGACAACATGACAATCACCTCACTACTCCTATCCTACAATTGTAACAAGTGGTAGGTAATTACAATTAGATCTTGCACTTTAGGCTTTTTCAGCACTTTATCATTTGCGTATGTAATGTTGGTGATATCTTTGAAGACTTTTCTTATTATATCCATCAACTTTCTTGCATGGTGGTGCATTCCTTGTATAGGTGTCCAAAAGGACCATTGAAGGATGTGTACCTTTGGAGTCATTGCTTGTTAGATCTTTTCTTAGAGAGTGATGGCTCTCTTCTCACTTACTTTGACTTGTAGTACTTTGACGTGATTGAAACATACTCCTTTACTTTACAGTTGACTTTGTGCCCCTAACGATACCAAAAAGGACTTTTGCTCATTTATAGTTAGTATCTGTGTCTTCATCTTTGAGATATATGTTGTGAGTCAGCTGTAGGGATTTAGACGTTATGAAATCCTGCAGATGTGTCTAGTTCAAAGCACTCTTCAGATTGCATTTATTCCATTTGACTTGAGTCATCAAACAATTGATGCTGGCATAGGAGACATCTTTTGATAGGTGCTACATCAAGGATGTCTAATCTTGGTTCTCTGCAGATTACATCAATCCAAGAATACTCTTGAGCAACCTCTCTTGATCTTCTTCTTGCTTCTCTATCTTGCATGCTTTTGATGCTTCAAGATGGAAGTTTTTTCTAACATGCCCTGAGGAATATGGTCATATATAGGTGACATTACGGTCTAGCGCTTCTTGCTACTTGTAGTGTAGTCTAATACTTTTGGAAAGCTTCTTCTATTCTAGTAGCATCCGTCTTCTTCTTTGTGAGGTCATCTAACATGGCCTCATTCACTTGTCTTTTGCGCTTTAATCATGACTTGTATCTTGAAACAAAGTTGCTCTCGATCATGACTAAGCTTGTTGCACACAAGATAAATATATTAGAAATACCAAAGTTGTCTTGTTTGTTATGATCAAAACTTAGATGTCAAATGGAAAATCATAGGATATGTAGAAGTGTAAAATAGTAGGGACTAACAAGGACTTTCTATGTCTAGCATGTTAGGGTTGCATGTTCTGGTTGGACGTAATTTTATGACTTGATTTATTTTGTTCATTTCACTAAATATAAGTTTAAAATAAAGTTCTCTTTTATTCTTGATATTCTTGTTATTGACAAATATGAGTATTTATGAATGGTGCAGATAGGCATACACATTCCAGGTCTGTGCTCGAGGTTCCAATCTTTTGGTTCATCTACAGTGAACCACTTTTACTAGACAAATATTTTCAGGCAAAAGCTCTCTCTGACATGATTATTGTTGTTCAGTCTGGGTCCTCCTTGTGGGAAAGCCTACATTGTAATGGGCATTCACTTCTATTGGACTTGAGATAAGATTGAGAAACCTATCTTCCAACTTTCCAAAATTGCTTATTCATCTTTCTTGCAATCGTATTTTATTGATTTCATTGGGAAAGGTTAGGGGAAGAGGTGAACTTTTATAAAAAGTTATATCGAACAATTGTGATATTACCATTACACGCATGTGTGTTCATTTTCTTTTTATGATGACAAAAAAGAATAAAATTATTATTATTATTATTGTAACTATAAAACTAAATATAATAATTTTTATAATTTTATTATAAATATTTTTAATTTATTTTATAGGTAATTTTTTTATTATAGATAATTATTTTAGTTTAAAACTGGTTAAATTTAAAAAAATGTTCAAATCGAAAAAATAGTTAAATTTAAAAGGAGGGTTGTTTAGAGGGTAAAATTGGTAAGATAATTATTTAAATATAAAGGATGTTTACTGTAAGGATAAAATTGAAAAAAAAAATGTGTACCCCAAAAGGGAGAATCTCTTTTATATATTAGTATAGGTCAAAAATCTACTCATTAGTTCTTTCATGATTTCATCCTCTATGGGGACGATAAAGGCAGCCTATAAAAGCTGCAGTTGTTGCCACTGCTGAGCATCTTGCTGGTTTGCTTCCCCTTCATCTTGTGTATGGTCAGGCCCATGAGACCGCTATTGAGGTGCATTTTATGTCCAATATTTGGAATCCAGTCTACTTTGATGCATTTAGTGTTTTACGTATAGTAAATCTGGATATCTTTCGTTTGTTGAGGTTCAGTTCTTGTGCATTGATTGTATGGGACTATGTTACTCTTCTTTGGGAATACCTACCTCAACCCTAAACCCCAAACCCTGTAGGGTGTGGGGTGTGGGGTGTGGGGTGTGGGGTGTAGGGTTTCGGGTCTAGGGTTTCGGGACTAGGGTCTAGGGTTTCGGGACTAGGATTTCGGGTCAAGGGTTTCGGGTCTCGGGTTTCGGGTCTCGGGTTTCGCGTTTCGGGGTTTCGGGTTTCGGGGTTTCGGGGTTTCGAGGTTTCGGGGTTTCGGGGTTTCGAGTTTCGGGGTTTCGGGTTTCGGGGTTAGGGTTTGGGGGTAGGGTTTTCGGGTTANCCCTTTGCAGGAATTCCAAAATTACACAGTTGCACGTGATTCTTTTCTTGCACATCTAGGTGCAATGCTGTGGGGATCTATGAGACATATTGTGTCACCTTCGGTTGCTGATGGTGCATTCCATTATTATGAGAAGATATCCTTTCAGTTGTTTTTCGTGACACAGGAGGTAAGATGTCTGTTTGATCACTTGAAAAGGCTTGCACCAGCTGAATGTTGACATTGCCCTTGTATTATTTTTTCAGAAAGTTAAGCACGTAAAACAGCTTCCTGTGGATATGAATGCTATAAAGGGGAGCCTTTCCTCATTGACAGTTCCTTCTCAGAAACCAATGTTCAGTCAACACATGTATGTCATGAATTTTTAATTCTAACCTTTCTTTTCCCTACCTTCAATTAGGCATTTGGTTGGTGAAATGTTTTCTTAAGACAATGCTTTGTGTCTGATTTATCACATTCCTATAAATTGTCTCCCTAATTTTCTACTTACATTACTATCACTTTAGGTTGCCACTGTCGGAGGATCCTGCCTTAGCAATGGCCTTTGCCGTTGCACGACGAGCAGCTGCTGTACCTTTACTGCTTATCAATGGAACCTACCGAAAGACAGTTCGAACATATCTTGATTCTTCTATTCTGCAATATCAATTGCAAAGACTGAATAAACATGGTTCTCTTAAAGGTCATTCCTATATCCTTAAGTCCTGTTTTAGAGTGCCATTTGTATGTACATTGAAAAATGAGAATAAATTGCAGACATCTTGAAGTTGTGTGTAAAAAAAGGGTGAAAGGAAAATTTATTTCATCGATGATTAGTGTATATGTTACTCAATCTATTTTCATCCATTGCACATTTTTATTCAAAGCAAATTTGGTGGAATTTTATTTTGAAATCTTTATTCAATTAAATAAATAATTAAGTCAGAATTGGAGATGAGTTTAAGACAACCTTTGCGCACATTCTATAAGATGCTTGACGTTATGCCTCAACTGCTGAATAGGAAGTGTGGCATACTTGATTTGGGATGATAGTAGCATCAATCCTAAATATTACATTAGTTTTCGTGTATCTTCAACTCTTTATAGCTCACACTTTGAAGCTCATAGTGTTTGCTTCACTAAGTTGCCAAAAGTCTGCCGTGGACTATGTATAATGAATTGGGTTTGTGCAGTTACTGTTGAATAAACTGGGGCATTGTAGTATTTGGGGCACAATTATATGCTCCACATACTGGAGTGTTGAGTTTAAGGATTTAAGGGAAAATAATAACTGAGTTTTGTATTGATTCTGAAACCTAAAAAAATTGCGTGTAGAGGGATGTGAATATATTACATCTGTCCAGCTGTACCAAACTGACTGATTCTTTACATGTCTGAACAGAAAAAAGTTATAGTGAGGTCGAGTGTATGCTGGGTTTCAATAAACCCAGGTATATTCTAATACTCCTTGCAAGCTAATGGTGGGTGAGAGCTATGCATAGAAGATAGTTTACACACTCTAAAGCTTGATTCATATAAACTCTAAACTGCTAGGTAATGAGCCTTTGTCAAGACGAATGTTGTCAAACTCAAGCATCATAAGAGGTCTGAAGGTCCTTATTTATTTTATTCAATTTGGTTTCACTATTAATAAAAGTCCCAATCTAGGCCCTCAACTTTTATAAATGTAACAACAATTTGACCATTTTCTATACAATTAGCCATAAAATCATTGACAAACAAATATTGATTGTTTTAGTTTATGCTTAATATAATTCTGACAATTTATAAAACCAACCACATCATTTTCAACGGACAAAAGGGTCACACTGTTGCTATTTTAAAAATTGAGGGACTTGATTTAACCTTGGAAGAGTTACACTGTTACATTTTTAAAATTGAGGGATTTGATTGAATATTGTATTAATAGAGGGATCAAATCGAGCAAAATAAATAAATAAAAGGACCATAAAGAAATTAAACCTATTGCATTCATCATGAAATATAAATATACCAAGGGACAACATGACAATCACCTCACTACTCCTATCCTACAATTGTAACAAGTGGTAGGTAATTACAATTAGATCTTGCACTTTAGGCTTTTTCAGCACTTTATCATTTGCGTATGTAATGTTGGTGATATCTTTGAAGACTTTTCTTATTATATCCATCAACTTTCTTGCATGGTGGTGCATTCCTTGTATAGGTGTCCAAAAGGACCATTGAAGGATGTGTACCTTTGGAGTCATTGCTTGTTAGATCTTTTCTTAGAGAGTGATGGCTCTCTTCTCACTTACTTTGACTTGTAGTACTTTGACGTGATTGAAACATACTCCTTTACTTTACAGTTGACTTTGTGCCCCTAACGATACCAAAAAGGACTTTTGCTCATTTATAGTTAGTACCTGTGTCTTCATCTTTGAGATACATGTTGTGAGTCAGCTGTAGGGATTTAGACGTTATGAAATCCTGCAGATGTGTCTAGTTCAAAGCACTCTTCAGATTGCATTTATTCCATTTGACTCGAGTCATCTAACAATTGAAGCTGGCATAGGAGACATCTTTTGATAGGTGCTACATCAAGGACTCTAATCTTGGTTCTCTGCAGATTACATCAATCCAAGAATACTCTTGAGCAACCTCTCTTGATCTTCTTCTTGCTTCTCTATCTTGCATGCTTTTGATGCTTCAAGATGGAAGCTTTTTCTAACTTGGCTGTCTAAACTTCCATTCTTGTTGACATATATCTCATGCCCCGAGGAATATGGTCATATGTAGGTGACATTATTGTCTAGCGCTTCTTGCTACTTGTAGTGTAGTCTAATACTTTTGGAAAGCTTCTTCTATTCTAGTTCCGTCTTCTTCTTTGTGAGGTCATCTAACATGGCCTCATTCACTTGTCTTTTGCGCTTTAATCATGACTTGTATCTTGACACAAAGTTGCTGTTGATCATGACTAAGCTTGTTGCACACTAGATAAATATATTAGAAACTCCAAAATTGTCTTGTTTGTTATGGTCAAAACTTAGATGTCAAATGGAAAATCATAGGATATGTAGAAGTGTAAAATAGTAGGGACTAACAAGGACTTTCTATGTCTAGCGTTGGGGTTGCATGTTCTAGTTGGACGTAATTTTATGACATGATTTATTTTGTTCATTTCACTAAATATAAGTTTAAAATAAAGCTCTCTTTTATTCTTGATATTCTTGTTATTGACAAATATGAGTATTTATGAATGGTGCAGGTAGGCATGCACATTCCAGGTCTGTGCTCGAGGTTCCAATCTTTTGGTTCATCTACAGTGAACCACTTTTACTAGACAAATATTTTCAGGCAAAAGCTCTCTCTGACATGATTATTGTCGTTCAATCTGAGTCCTCCTCGTGGGAAAGCCATCTACATTGTAATGGGCATTCACTTCTACTGGACTTGAGGTAAGATTGAGAAACCTATCTTCCAACTTTCTAAAATTGCTTATTCATCTGTCTTGCAATCGTATTTTATTGATTTATGTTAGGAACCTTTGTAAGAATCCTATCTATCTCCCTTACTCTCCCACCTCAGTATTCTAACAGAAAGCAATTGAAAAAGAAATGATTTGTATTCACATCCAAGAATCAAGAATACAATTGGGAAACCAGGAGCTTAACCTCCTTCACCAAGTCTAAACTGGTCTGTAACTCAAGAGTAAAAAACTGTACACCTGAAAACAATATCAGAGGTCCTTTTATAGAGACCTTTTTCCCGCCCCACTTAACTGTTTACCGTTAAGTGTTAAGTATTCTGCCTCACCTTTCGCCTCTCATAAACCCTCCAATTCCTAACAATTTCATTGGGAAAGGGTAGGGGAAGAGGTGAACTTTTATAAAAATTTATATTGAACAATTGTGATATTACCATTACACGCATGTGTGTTCATTTTCTTTTTATGATGACAAAAAATAATGAAACTATTATTATTATTATAACTATAAAAGTAAAAATAAATGTTTTTATGATTTTATCATAAATATTTGTAATTTATTTTATAGGTAATTTTTTGTTATAGATAATTATTTTAGTTTAAAACTGGTTAAATTTTAAAAAATGGTCAAATCGAAAAATATAATTAAATTTAAAAGGAGGGTTGTTTAGAGGGTAAAATTGGTAAGATAATTATTTAAATATAAATGATGGTTACTGTAAGGATAAAATTGAAAAAAAAAATGTGTACCCCAAAAGGGAGAATCTCTTTTATATATTAGTGTAGGTACAAAAATCTACTCATTAGTTCTTTCATGATTTCATCCTGTATGGGGACGATAAAGGCAGCCTATAAAAGCTGCAGTTGCTGCCACTGCTGAGCATCTTGCTGGTTTGCTTCCCCTTCATCTTGTCTATGGTCAGGCCCATGAGACCGCTATTGAGGTACATTTTATGTCCAATATTTGGAATCCAGTCTACTTCTTTGATGCATTTAGTGTTTTACGTATACTAAATCCAGATATCTTTCGTTTGTTGAGGTTCAGTTCTTGTGCATTGATTGTATGGGACTGTGTTACTCTTCTTTGGGTATACCTACCTAATAATCCCTTAAATGGCAACAAATCAGTTAATTTTTACCATACTCACCTTGCAACTCCCTAAATCTCCCAAAATACAAAAAGTGATGCATGTAGCAAAAGAGCCTGCAGGAAGCTTGACCACCTTTTCAATTTTGTCCTGGTTGCAGATGCTTAATCCCTTTTTCAACAATATACATAGTCCTTTAGAGATTAGCATGTGTGAACTGTGTCCCAAGTTCGTAGAACAGTCAATGTCCATGTACTAAGATGTAACTTCGTTTTTAAGTGTATTTGAACTACCATATTGTAAGATTTATCTCTGCGTATGACAGGACTGGTTATGGTCAGTAGGATGCAACCCTTTCTCCATTACATCACAAGGTTGGCACATTTCACAGTTCCAGTCTGATTCAATTGCTAGAAGCTATGTCATCACTTCCCTCGAAGAATCAATACAACTGGTTAATTCTGCCATTCATCTTCTTCTAATGGAACGTACTAGTATCCTTACGGTGTAGCATTGCAGCCATTTAATGATAGAAAAATTACTATTTCAAAAAGCATCAATTAGATCATTATTAAAATGCGCATGTCATCTATTTCTGTAATTTCTTTAGGAACATGGCAGTGGAACTGTGATGGGGACAGGTTAGTGTATGATACTACTTTTGATGCCAGGTTGAATTTAGAGTTAGATGTAGAGAGAGAGAGAGGAAAATGGGACAGAATATCTTAATTTGATATAAAGTGAGATAAATTTAATATTACTTTTGAACCTTAGTCTAAAACCTAAGCTCATTGGCTAACTGTCAATCATCATATGAAAGCCTTCTGTGATCAAGTGATTATGAGTTTAACTATTGTTGCTTTCTCTACACTTAAAAGAGTGTATTTGGATAAGAAAAATTGGTAGGGACCAACCATTTATAAGTCAATAAGCATGCAAAATAATTGTGGTTGAGCAGAACATTTTCGTTGGTGTGATAGTTGAATCTTTTCATTAATTGGTTTCCTAAAAAGTAACATTTGTCGTTGCTCGTTGGTGTGATAGCTGAATCTTTTCATTAATTGGTTTCTTAACAAGTAACATTTGTCGTTGCTTTCTGCACACTATTATCACAATTTGTAACAATTGCAAATGGGATCACTCTGAAATATAGAATGGGACTGAGAGCACTTGTCAATGCTTAATATCTCTTAAGAAATTGGAATTAGGTCCAACTAAATTTTACAAAACCAGCTTGTAAAATAAGATTTGCATCTAGTTATATATTATAATTTAGTCTTATCTTTAGTTGATACAAGATTTCCAATACATCCTTCACAGTGAGGACTGGACATCTTGTGGGACTAGGAGGAATCCAATAGCGAGTAACATGATGTACCATCGCATTTGCCTTGTGTAAGAAAAAATATATTAAAGCATATATTATCAAATTAAACCATGTGAATGCAAACCTGCCCTTTGCTTTCAGGGGTATTATAGGGCCTTTGTTTTTCTTGAGACAAAATGAGTTAATGTGAATTCTTAACAATATAAAGCTGAAAAAACGTTCAGGATCTTCCAGTCCCAAGAGCTTGAGCTTGCAAACAAGTACAGTTATGTCGTTAGCCTTTGGAAAAGGGTAAGTGGTAGTTATTTGTAGCTTCTATTCAACTTGCAATCATATTCTTAAGTTCCATGAATGTGTTATAAATGTTGTATTCTTCAGGTATCAACTGTCACTGGAGAATTGCGTTATGTTGACGCATTGAGACTACTAAACACGTTGGAGGATGCATCCAAAAGGTTGGGCACTATTCTGCAATATGCAATTTAATGGCCTGCTTTAAAATATAGGCCAGGCTGAGCTGTCAAATTTTTAAACCTGGCCTAGAGGGGTTGGCTAATCTTTATTACTTGAATTTGTTCACATTTGCTTTTCGTTCCTCTTCTTTTCTTTCATTCCAATATAATTGCAAAATTTATCTAAGGATGAAAATATGGCTAAGCTCAACTATTTTTACTTTTCTGTTGCTCTTCATTGATTAGTAGCTAGTGATTTCATGTAGACCTACTTTATCTTATCTTTAAGTTGTACTTCAAACGCTATTAAATTTTATTTTTTTTCTGAAATTTGCTAGTTTTTGTCTGACAATCTCTCACGCAGGTTTGTTGGTCAAGTCAATGCGACCCTTTCCCTTCTTCATCCAATTAACTGCACAAGAGAGAGAAAAATACATATGGTTTTTGATATGACAACTATACCAGCTTTCTTGATTGTTCTAGGGTGCCTTTATATGGTACTGAGACCAAGGCGACCAAAACCAAAGATTAACTGAGGCTTCTAGCTACCATTTTGAATTTTAATCGAAGGGTTTTCCATGTTGGCAAGTTTAAGCTTTTGGTGGTAAGGATTTACAACCACTTTTATGATAGACGTGCATAATTTTGTCGGGTTTTAAGGCTTTGTTGGTTATGAATAGTACCTCAGCACATTTAGTTTAAACTTAGTTGTTAATGCGTCAAATTTTTCCTGTATGCAAACTGAGCATTCATGTCTTGTGTTAATGTAGAGAACGAATTCACAGTGTTATCCAAAAGCAATTAAAGGAAATTGAGTTTGATCAATATTAGTTGCATCTTTTAATTTGATTGATGTTACGCTTGCGCTAAATTGTTTGTATCTTGAAAATCATTTTAAACTAGAGCTAATCAATAAAGGCGGGATCTTTCCCCACCCTTATCATTCCTTCATGCACCTTTGTGAGGTATTGGAAAACTTTAAAGTGATCATATTTTAGATTTTTGGATTGTAAAGTACGGAAATATGATCTCGATTATACGATCTAAATTATATTTTTGGAAATTCAAAATCACATTTCAGACTGTCTAGAATATATTTCGAAACCTAAAAGTATATTTTGGATTAATCGATCAAGAATGTATTTTTAGATCATATATGATTGGAAAATGTATACTTTTACAATTTTGAATGTATTTGCAGATTATATAATATGGAAATGTATTTTAAATTGTACATTTTAAAATATTAATTTTTATTTATGTAATTTGAAAACACATTTTGGACTGTATAATTTAGAATACATTATATATTTTGTAATTTGAAATATATTTTAATTTTGTAGATTTGTAGTTATGCAATCTATAATATTTTTGGTTAACAGTTTTCCTACACAAGCATTAAAAGAAAATAAATATGGTTGGGAAAAGAAATTGGCATGTTTGATGACGTGTGGGAGCAGATAAATCTTCAGATTTGGGATTTTTTTTTTGAAGTTAAAGTTTTCTCTGATGCGATGATGTTTGAACAAATCTAGGTTTAGGTTTATAGATGCAGGTTGTTTGTGGTTGTTCGATAAAGACAAACAGGCTCACAATGACTATTGTTTGCTGATTTGCGATATTGAAGGAGATGATGGTGGTGGGTTTTGATGGCTAATAGCTTTCGCGGTGGTTCAATGACAGTGGTTGTTTTGCTGGTAGCTAGGATTAGGTTGAAAACCATGATGTGGTCATATTCAATTATAACGTTTCTACATCAACTTTTGTTTAAGTTGCCACATGTCAAAAAGTTATACTTTATTCAATAATAACTCACATGGACGTTATGTTGTTAACAATCTAGACATCATAAAAATAATTAAATTAAATAAAAATTACAAAAATTGAAACTATTTTTGAACATCCAAAAAAACTAAGAATCACTCTGAATAAAATAGAATCAAGATAGGTATTAAACCAAAACTAGTTAAGTGTAAAAGAAAAAAAAAAGGTAAAATCTTGAAAACAAAATTAATAGTTTTTGATATATTTTACTAAATATAAATATAAAATGTATTTGAATAATAAATAGTTATAAAAAAAATGGTAATATGAAAGGTATTTTTAGTTAGTTCTTATTAAATATTTTTGTTCAACTTAAAATTTTTATATTTTTTAAACGATTACTTTCACTGTTTTATTAACTAAAGGCACATTATGTAATTACTATAAAAATAATGTTATTAATTAATTATTAATTTTTTCATCAAACACTATATTTGCACAATTCATTAAGTTTCCAGATTATACAATTTATACAGAAGGGTAATGTAAGCAATTTGAAACTTATGGGTCTGGAAAAATAAATTTCTACTAAAATATAAATACAAACTGTTCAAATGAGTTTTTATCATCTAAACTTTCAACAATCAAGATTATGTTGCCTTGCTTTCGTTATGCACAAACTAAAGCAACAGTCCTGCAAACACAAACATCCAAATTCATTTGCTGGGAGATAAAGAAAACAAAAAAAATGCTATTATGAAGTGAAAGAGAGGAGGGTAGGGCTAGGAGGCTGAATAAAAGGGCCATTCTGCTTCAGAAGTCTTGGATATCTATTCAAATCCTGGCTGAAGTCACACTATGATTTGGCCCTGAAAATGAAGAGATAATATTTATTATTAATAATACAAATCAATTTGATCCAAGTTTACACAAATGATAATAATGGTTCCAAGTATAATAGCAGTTAAAAATGAATCTAGCTACGTAAAGAATGCATTCATCATACCCTACTATAATGAAGTGAGATACAGAAGGACGAAGTACAAATACGAGAGATAATAGACGAAAAATGTAAGACATCAATGCAAGAGAGTTGATCACACGGCTCTCTTTTGAATGAAAAAATGTATCACTAATTTTAATATCTCTTTCTTTGAATAAGATTACACCAACTAACCTTTCTATGTAGGAGTCATCCTCCGTGTTAACAACTATGGCCTCACCAGCTACAATGTGAGGCGGTACCTGGAGGTTATTGATCAGACAAAACAGACATTTAGTATTACCTGCACTGAATAATGATTTAATTCCATTCTTCTACAATTTTCATGAAAGATAATTCAAAAGGAAGGAAATTTTAGCACAATTAAGCATACTCGTTAGCTACATATCGATTTGATGGCATTTAATCTTTTAATCTAATAAACGTTGAATTTAGGTGTTTAAAGTAAAATAAATAAAAATTTAAATGCATTTTTCATCCTCACAAATATAGTAGATTTTTGCTTTTAATCCCTGAAAATAGTTTTATTGAAAAACTTTAAAATAATTCTTGACGGCTTGAAAGATCCTCTCACTCTCATTCTATATACAAGAAAGTTTTGATACAAAATACATGATAAATAGGGTAACCCTAGACACAATATAATGATAATAAATAAGATAACCCTAAACATAATGTAATGATGATAAATAGGGTAACCCTACACAATATAATGATGATAAATAGGATAAATATTTTAACAATGATAAATAGGATAAATACTCTAACAATGATAAATAGGATAAATATTTTAAAACTCCTCCTGAAGTTGGAGCATACAAATTGTATGTACCAAGCTTGGAATGATAAACTTAATCTGAGATTTCTTTAGGAACTTAGAAACTTCGACTTAGAACAAGATGCACGTATGCTTCAGACCATTGAGAGAGAATGTCTATAAACCAAATTGGACTCACAATCCGTCATAGCCAAAGAAACTCCTCTTGAAATATAAGAGAATGTCTATAAACCAAATTGGACTCACAATCCAGCATAGCCAAAGAGACTCCTCTTCAAGAGTGTGCAACAAACCGATGACAGTGGTCAGCGAATAGCAAAAGCGCAAAAACACAGATTGACAAACAAGTCACAACAACTTATGGAGAATAATATTGGACATTAGTGGACAACCACGAAACTTCAACAAACACCATGAAACTTCAACTAGGGACTTTGATAAAGGAGATTTCCATTAAAAGTGGATGACAGCCAATAATGGTAGACAACGACAAACTGTAGGAACTAAATTGCCATTTGACTGATGGGACCTGTAGTGGCTGGAAGCGACAAAACTACATGGACTAGATTGCCATCAAGTAAGGATGGGCCTGCAGTGGCTAAAAGCGACAAACTACAGGGATTTAAATTGCCATCACTAACTGATGGAGCTTGTAGTTACTGAAAGCGACCAAACTGTAAGGACTAAATTGCCATCAAGAAAGGATGGGGCCTGAAGTGGCTGAAACATACTCCCCCTCACGGCGAATGAAGGAAATGCTAACGACCGATGACAAACCGTTAAGGTGGAAGGTTATAATGGTCTCCTTTATTCAACAAAGCATCCAAAAACATGACAAGGGGCTGGTGAAATTGTTTGACTAAGATTCTGAATCTTGCCAGAAATAGATTCCCCTCATGCCATGAGCAACCTTCAACCATGACTTTGGTGTTGAAATTCCTTGATGTTAACCAGCTGATAACACCGTGTTACCAATGAGGAGCATTGGTATCTTGAAGATATTG
The DNA here is from genome assembly GCF_018835915.1 of Vigna umbellata. Next base: position 45,186 of record NW_025911185.1, read on the forward strand.
AAGTTTTGATGATGTTACAAGCTAAAGAATTGAAGACTCTTGTTGTATTTACATTAAAAGCCTTTTGTAGAAATATTTGTATAGGAATAACTTTGATGATGTAAGAACACTTAGAAGTTTTCTTGTTTAGGGAATGTTTGTGCAGATAATCGATTATTTGGTGTAATAATTGATTATCACGAGCTAAAGTAGAAAGAGATTGCTCGTGCAAATAATCGATTATTTAATAGAATAATCGATTATCTCTGTCTGATTCAGTATTGCCCAAGTCGCGCAAATAATCAATTATTCTTCAGGATAATCGATTATCAGTTTTTGAAAACCCCATAACGGACACAAATAATCGATTATCACTTATGATAATCGATTATCACTTATGATAATCGATTATCACTTATGATAATCGATTATCACTTATGATAATCGATTATGACTGGCTGTTGGGAGATGTCTTTTTAGTTTCTGACTTTGCATGAACCTGGGCTTATAAATAGAGGTCTTCACAGCTCTTAGAAAGAATCTTTTCATTTGAGAGTATTAAAGTTGTGTGCCTAAGGGAAACTCTCTGTGAGTGAAAAAAGGGAACTAACTCATTTGAGAATACAGAAAAAGTCTGAGGAAGTTCTCAAGTGTTAGTGTTGCTCGAATAAAGTCTTGTGAAAAGAAGAAGCTTGCGCTTAGTGGGTCTAAGCTCAAAGCGGTTCTCTTCAAGTTGATTGAGCAGGTTCTTCCTTTCGTTTGTTGAAGGAAGGTGTTATCTGTTCTTTATCTTTATTCCATCTTATTGTAATATGTAAACAATATTTTAGTGAAAAAGTTAATCACTGTTTATAGTGATTAACGACTGGACGTAGAATCTTTTTGATTCGAACCAGGATAAAACATCTTGTGTGATTTTCTCTTACTCTACACTTTTAATTTACCAACTGTTAGATAAAAGTCTTAAAAGAAAATCATGATTTTTAAAAGAACCAATTACGTACCTGAGTACGTAAACTAACCAAATACAACCTTTCACACTCTCTCACACGTAACAGAACAATAAACGAATGATATTGGATGAATGAATCTCTTTTATTGATGGTAATATCTAAATAAACAAGGATAAACAATAATTGGGAGAGTAACCTCCCTCACAAGACAATAATGTCTGTCACAAAACTCAATAATCAAAAACATGTCTTTAACCCTAAACTCTAACTTTATTTATATTAATTATTTCCCGCCCATCTCTTATTCAATATTTCTCTAGAATATATTTGCATTTAATATAAATATCCTTATATTTAATATTTAATATAAATATCCCTATATTTAATATAAATATCTCTCCGTATATTATCCTAGTATCCTTAATTATAAATATCTTATATTGAATCTTTTCCTAAATATATATTTATTTACTCTAATTAACTTATACTATATTTATTTAATCTAATTAACTTATACTAAATATTCTCTCTGCTCATATACTTTCCAACCCTTATTATTACCCCTACCTTATATCGTGACATTACACCCTACTGCAAAACAACCTTCTCCTCGAGGTTGGAAACGGGGAGCTTGATCTCATGGCTCCTCATCAATTCATGTCTGGAGGTTCGGGCGGTGGTAAAACCTTCTCTAATGTCTTCCATTCTTCGTCTAACATTCTGGTTACCACTTCTCCTGAATCATAAGCCTTGAGAGAATGGTTTTCTATGTGTTTCAGTACTTCACGTCGCTCTCTTCCTTCTGCCAGTGTACCAAACACTGCAAGCCCCCT
>NW_025911188.1:0-22058 GCF_018835915.1 Vigna umbellata
ATGTTGAAATGATCATTGAAGCCAAACTTGAGATAGATTTAAAAACTTGTTAAGAAAGACCCCTACACATGGATTTGATGCTTGATGAATGTTGTGGAATTCATAGACTCTAATTTTTTTCTACATTTGAATGTTTTAATTAAAAAAAAACTAGTCAAATTGTCTAAAATATTTTTAGTAGTTGTAATAAAATAAAGAAAAAAGAGAAAATAAGGTTACAAATCCAAATAGGTTTTTTATTTTATTATTATAAACTCATATAATCCTCATAATAATGTAACATTGACTTTTTGAGTAGCAAGGATGAGCATATGTCAAAGCTTGTTTGTGGCGAGACAACTTTTATTGATAAGAAATTTATTTTGTGAGTAAACTAATTCATCTATATTTTTTTTGTGTTGTGTTATTCATGTAAGTACCAATGCAATTTATAAATTCACAAATAATCGTTTTATATGTTGTAATTTAAAAAAAAAGAGGAACAAAAACAACTAAGACAATTAATTAATCATTATTATCTACTCATATACCCCTAAGATTAAAACTTCAATTTAACCCCTTAAATAGAAAAAAAGTTGACAAAAACAAAAAAACGGTTGAGATAGTTTAAAAAATGTTAAAACCCCTTCGAAAGTGTCCCCCTAATTTATATGTTTGGGTTTTTTTCCCCCCTAGTTAGATCTCCATCTTATAAGTTGCCAATTTGGTCCTTAATATTTGAAAAATTGACTTCACTTGGGCCCCGGGCCATTAAACTCAACTTAAACAAGATTAGGTTTTTTTTCCGATGACCTGTGCGGTTTTTGACGTAGACATTTTTTTAAAGACGTGGCCTTGCAACCAGAGACATAACCATTATTAACGGGTGGCTTTTTATTAATTAAACCCTTGTACAATGCCCATTTTTTTTCCCCTAAAAGAAACATTTTAAAAATTAAGGGTTTCTTCTAAAAGATTTTAAAAAAAAGTTGCATCACTCCTTTTCCCTAAAACATTGTAAAAACTAGGGTTCATTGTTGTTTGAAGATTGGAAAGTAAGTTTAAAGGTTTCGCAAGAGGGAAAGGTGGGAAAGTGCAAGACTCAAACAATGTCTACGAAGGCAATTCCGTGTGTCCTCCTTGCACTTGCAATCGAGTGTCGAAGCAATTTCCCCGCTTTTTGTGGAGCTCTTTGTGGAGATGGATGCTGAATAAGAAAATAACAGCACATCACTGATTTGCCATTGCAGAGAGAAAGTCTGTGTTTGAGACTGCGAAAAACAACCAGTACGATCGAGGCAAAAACAATTCTGGGTTTTGCCTTAGGTATAATCTTGGAAGTGAAATGTTTGGATTGAATTACTTCCAGATGGGTGCCAATGATTGGTAATTGAAGAAATTGTTAACCGTGAGGTGTTTTTGGAAGCAAATGATGAAGAGGTTATTGAGAGTTTTGAAAATGAAGTTGATAAGAGATATTGTTGTTCGAAAGTCGTGAATAGTCTTGAAGGTGGGGACGAAATTTTTTTGGTTGGGGTTTGTTTAGTATTGTAATGTGTTTTAATGAACATCATTGAGTTTGCAAATGTTACTGTGAAGGGCATGATAATCTGTTTTCTTTGGTGCTAAGGGTGGTAATGTAGGGCAGTTTAATGTATTTTTCTTTAATGTAATGAAGATGTATTAGTTTCAATGTGGTTCTTTTTTGTACTGTAATGAAGATGTATTAATTAGTTGTAGATGTTTAATGTTTAATGAAATGAAGATGTTCAATGTTTAATGAAATGAAGATTTGTTAGTGACATTATTCATGATTGTACTTGTTCACATGTCACATAAGCCTATAATGAACCAATGTAACATGTAATGTTGTTGATGTAGTTTATTCATGTTTGACATATCTGATGTAGTTTATTTAGATTTGACATATCACATTTCTAACAAATAAAATGTTCCAATCAAATTTGCATAAAATGTGCATATCACCTGCCATTGATATCCCAGAATAATAACAATAACATATCACATATCCCATAATAACTCTATCATACAATAATATTGTATAATAATACCAAAATTTAGTCATCCATTGTTGATACAAATACCAATATATAAAATACTGAAAGATAAAACATTGTTTATAAAAGAGTGTTGTGATGTATTACATCAAACTTTGATCTATCTGTTACATTTTCTTTTCATAAAACTTAAACAACATTATTCAAAACTCTGCTGTGTGGTTTTCTTTCTTTTTTCTTCTCCATGGAGTTTCTTCCTTCCCATGTGCTTGAGCCCCTCACCAAATTGAAAGTGGTTTCTTCTTCCCCTCCCTGTGCCTGCCACAACAGGTTCTTCTTTCTTTCCTCTCTCCTCTGTGCCTACACAACATGTTCTTGTGTTTCTCCTTTGGACAGCGTGTTTTTTGTTGTTTGTGCCCCTTCCCTACACTGTGCTACAAAAAACAAAAAACTCGCTTCTGGTTGCTATTTTTTCCCTTCACTCCCACTACTCTAACCTCCTTTTTCTTTCTTAGGAGGAACGACCAAGACAAACTTTCTTTTTGATGGAGGCCTGACATTTTGAATATTCGGTTTTACCTCCCAAGGTTTTTTCTATATAAGGAAGATAATAGAGGATTAACATTCTTCATACCTTGAATTGGAGAAAGCATACATGTATGTAGTCCTCTCCATCTAGGTTGAGAAACCTCATTACTGTCAATGCATGAACACAAGGTATTCCACTAATGCTCCATTTTCTACAGGAGCATGAATATTCATCTATGTTCACCACAAACTTGTCCCCACTTTGGGACACATGTCTGACTTCAAATAGCTTTTGTGCAGACCAGCTGTGAACATTAGACAACATTAGTAATTACAATGTTCAAACAGTTACTTTACAAATAAAGAAAGAAATAAATATGTCAATACCTAGGAATCCAATACTTTGTTAGTATCTAAAATAATCAGAAAGTAAAAGAAATCTAAAGTGATACTGGTTAACCTTGGAAGATAGCTAATCAAGTGGGGCGAAACGCATCTTCGTTGACCTCCCTTTATAACTTCTCATCTCATTTCCCCCATTTTATGATGTGGATGGTTTTGCTTGTTGCTTTGCCTGCCCTCCACATAATCTTAAGCTTTCTTAAGATTCTTTCCTTAGGGAATTTTTCCTTCTGTTTCTTCCTTAAAATTGGCCATATAAATGTTTCTTAACACAAAATCTGTGGTGCAATGATTACCAGCTCACCACGATGTCTACCTTTCAAAAAGTAGGCTCCATGCTCGGCATTTGATTGGCCCTGCCCATGAGACAAAAGTTATCTTTGCATGCCCCCCCCTAGAGGCAATGCGTAAAACCTAAAATATTTGGCTTTCTTTCCCATCATTTTTCCTCACTTTGACCTTGATAAAGTGGAACCCCTTGGGGTTTCTTTGCTAATTAGCCTCAATGAGGCGTAATTCCATAAATTCTTATCATTGCCATGTTGGAAGGGATCCTTTTTTCCCCACTTCGTCTGAACATGGGCCTTTCGCCCCCTATAAGCCCATATTTTGTAGATATTTTAGTTTCCCTTTTCCTACTTAATTTTATCTCTAATGTCAACTTTTTTCGAGATCCGTTCACATTTATGATTCTCCTCCCTTCACTTATTTTTTTTTTTTCCATTTTTTTTATTTACTTAGAGGCATTTTGCATGAATACGCCCAACTTGGTTCTCCCCTACTTGCCATGTGTGCCCTGTCTACCACAGTTCCCTCATTGTCATGTATCGACTGCCCAACATGTAACCAAAATAAGCCCCATCCCAAGGAGGACATTCTCCTTTTTTGCCTTCCCACAACAACTTAAGCCTATTTTTTTCTTATCATTTTTAATCAATTTGAGATTATTTCCATTCTCTAGTGCATAGGTTTTGATGGCATCCAAGATGTCTTTTTTCTGCCCAAAAATGTTGCCACCTCCCAATTGAAATCAACCATATTTTTTGGCATAGTGAATATAATAAAATTCCCATATCCCTCTTCAACACCACTTTCTTCATCACTGATGTTAGGAGAAGTTAAGTCCTCAGATTCCCATTCATCATTGAATAAACTGGTATCACTAATATAATATTCTTCCAAATCTGACTCAGAAAGAGCACTACAATCAACCTCTATATTACCATAATTGTCACTTTCTCTGAAGTCAAACTGGATATTTATGTCTAATAACCCGTCCATACTATTCACCTCACCATTATCATCATCTGATGTACTCCATTCACAGACTTGTAATTCTATGTCCTCCAACTCTTCTACTTTTGTTTTGTTAGCCTCACCGTCATTTACTTTTGTCCTCTCATCATGTGCTTCATCAACTTCCATTGTCTCACCCTCAACATCATTTACTTTTGTCCTCTCTTCATGTGCTTCATCAACTACTATTGTCTCCTCAACATCATTTGCTTCTGTACTCTCATCATGTGCTTCATCAACTTCTATTGTGTCCTCAACATCATTTGCTTCTGTCATGTGATTCATCATCTTCTATTCTCTTACCCTCAACATCATCTCCTTCATCAACTTCTACTATGTCACCCTCAACATCACCTTCATCAACTTCTATTCTGTCACCCTCACCAACATCAACTTCTATTCTGTCACCCTCACCAACATCAACTTCTATTCTATCACCCTCACCAACATCAAGTTTTATCCTCTCACCATCACCACCTACCCCCTCATCCAACCTGTCACACCACCATCTCCCAAGGATTGCCTAAGACATACACCATCATCTGTGGCCTCACCAAACTGTGAAGTTACACCACCATCATCTTCTTCTGTCCTTTCATCCAACAATGCACACTCACCACCCTCATGCATCTCATGTGCAACTTCCTCACCTCCTTCATCAACATAATATTCAATCATGTGAATGACTTCAAGTTCAAACACATTGTGCACAACATATAAATGAACCTGACATTTAACCTAGCTAAATTGACCATATGCATGGCTCCTATGTCATCACACAAGGCTTCTAGCTTATCATCCAATACATGACCACACCCAACAGAATACCACAAATCCTTAAATCCATCATACCCAAGCCCTTTTACTACACTCACTACAACAAAGTAACTCCATAAGTCAGGGTCAAAATACATAGTATCACTTTCCCCTTCATACTTAAGGCACCCTTCGTTCACCAACTTCCCCCCATGGTGAATAACAACCTCTATATCATCCTCCATCACATACAACACAATAAAGAATATTCTACACCTATAAATAAATGTAAAACGATAAAAAACACCAAAATATTAAAACATTCATCAATTGATAATGACAAGAGACAAGGAACTTTAACTATGGGGGACATGCGCGACCACAACCGCAATATGCATACAATCTATTTTCGGACAACCCCAACTCCACATTCAAAAAAGCATGGCCAGATAACAACAAAAAACACCGAATATTAAATTGATATTTATCTATAGTATAGAGACTAACCTTCCACGAAAATCCACACCAACTGTTGGTGATACACGTTGAAGGACTTCGCGATTCACGTCCAACCTCCATATAGCAACCTCCAATGCCCTAATTTACCATATTCCCTCTCCATTAAGGACTTCGCGTGTGCTTGTGATACACTCAGCTTCAAATTTCCTCTTCCCAATTTTAAACCCAATTTAAATTTCAATGAATCATAATTTTAAAATCTTTCAGAAAAACCCCAATTTTTAAAATGTTTTTTTTACAAAATGCCACGTACAAAGGTTTCATTAATAAAAACCCACGTAGAATGGTCTGTGCAAACCACGTCTCAAAATGTCCACGTCAACCTCACAAGTCAACAAAAACTTAACCCCATTAAGTTGATTTAACGGTAGGGGTCCAATTGAGTCAATTTTTCAATATAAAGGACCAAATTGACGAAACCTATAAGACGGGATCTAACTGGGAAAACCCTACATAAATAGAAACTTTCGAAGGAGTTTAACCTTTAAAAAACTATTATATTAAACATTTTTGTTCATCCCTCGGTTATTTAATTTTTTGGCTTTTGATAATTTAATAACTCTTTAAATAAATTATTACTTTTTACTTGAAAAAATAATAGAAGGTTTATAATTCTTTGTTATTACAAGTCAACTTAATTCAATTTTCATTTGTACTGTTAAAATAAGTATATAAATTGAAATTTTAATTAAGTTCCAAATTAGTAATTGTTTAATATAATAAAAATTATGTATAAGATTAATTTGTTTTATATGGAATATACACATATAATATTTTATTTATAATAAAAGAAATATAAATTAAGTCTAAATACAAATAAAATAATAATAACAACTAAAAGAAATAAAAAATAAAGCTAAAATGTTTATATAAAATATATAATAATATAACATATCTATCAATTATACATTTAATAACTTTTTTAATTGAGTTCCTAATATTTTTTATTATATCTAATTTTGGATAGTTTCCCTTTGTTTTGATTAATTCCTGACTCCACCTATTGTGCGATGTAGGATGGCGTCAAGTGTTGTGCGGTAAATATATTGAATTAGTTATTAAGTATTATTATCCTAATTAAAGGTAGCTATTACAGGATATGAGCTTGTTCATCTCGAGCAAAGGTCTAAGAATTTCAGTGGTTAGGTTTAGCCTTTATGATAAGAGGATGTAAGTATAGTCTGCATTGAACATTAATTAATTAATGAACACATGTTTACTGTTACCTTAAATAGTTACGAATTCTAAAAGTAAGTTCATTTTGTACTCAACATTAATACTTACATGCAACCATCCTTCCTTGCAATGTTTTTTTGGTTAAGTCCTCACGTGGTTGTTCAAATTTAATCTTAAAATTTATGGAAACTATATCTGGTCGAACTAATGGAGTTAGCTTAAATCAGTCAATAATCTTATTATTTTTAGCCCTTTTGGATTGCATGTAAAAGTAACAAACATATCTGGAAAACCGACATGGCTACAAATGGCCATTATGTGGAATAATAATGGGCACTGAAACTAGTTGGAGTTTGTTGTTGTTTGCATTTGATGATAGAAAATATGTATAAATGTCTCTAAATTTTGTATCATTTTAAAGGGAAAATTGTTTTATGAGGGTTAAAGTCAAAACTTTTATGTTTAAAATCTGTACAGATCTATAAAAATCGGTTTATGTAGATCTTGATAGAATTCATAGTTACACTTTGTTATATTCTTGATAAGTTAAACCATAGTCTTTATTTATGAGCTTTTTCAAATAGGTTTTTTTCTTATTTCTTTTTTCAATTTAGTTCTTAAAAGTAAAAAATTAAAGCAATTGATTTTCTGTCATTAAATTGAGTTAATGGATTAACTTTCTGATGAGCTGACAGTTTGACATGAATTAATTTAATGAGCAAAGTCTTTTGGGTAAAAAATATTTATTAAAAAACTAAAAAAACAGTTCATCCTCCATGATGAAGCACCACTCAGAAATCTTCTTCCTTGTGCATCAACCAACAATCTTCTTCCCTATGCATCAAGCTAGTGAAAAGAAACCAGAAAATCAACCCCAAATTAGGATGAATCGTGCCTCACAACAAACCTGCAAAGAAATCTCAAATTTCTCAAATCTCAAATTAAAAAAAATAATAATAATATTTACCCACTTTATTCATAATATAGGTTCTTCCACCAATAACATAATTAAAAAGTTGAGACGAGTCAAGTCATACCAAAAATTGAGACAAGTCAAGTTAGAAAAAATATTGAAATATATCAGAGTTTAAATTCGATTAAATTCAACTAGGACAAGCATAGTCGAAACTGAGTCGAGTTAACCCAATCTAAAATCAACCTAATTAAACCAAAAAGACTATGTATGAAACTTAGTCAAATTGATCTCGATCAAAATTCGATTGAGTTAACCTCAATTGAATATCAGACGATTTTGGTCGAAACGACCATGATCGAAATTCGCTCAATTTAATCCTGATTGAAAATCGATCAAATTTGATTTTATCGACCAAATTCAACATAATTGTACGTTACTTTTGTACATATTTATTTCTTTTGCACCTTTGTTATGTTGTTCAAAATTAAAACATTTAAAGGGTTGATAATTACTTAAATGTAATTTTCAACATTAAATACAATTTAATGAATTATTAAACTCTTTCATTGGTTGAAGACTTACTACAGTAAAACATTAATTAATTATTAAGCTTTATTTTTGTGTTAGTTATTAAATTAAAAAATAGTTTTAAAAATGATTTAAAATGTAAATATCCGTAAAGAAAAAAATAAAAAATGGATATTGTTTAATTCATATTTAATAGTTGACAAATAAAAACACATTTCTTTTATAATATATAAAATGGTGTTGCATACATATAGCAAATTAAAGAATATAGTAAAAACCATCTCTAAAAGAGGAAGTCTTTTGGTCTCTCACGTGAAGTGACCCCACTTTATCACAACACAGATAAATGTAGTGGCATAGGTAACAATGGGCCCTTTATCACGCCACGTGTAGTTTAGATGTGGCATTAGGTTTTATATATTTATCCATCTTTAAATTATAAAATTATATTCATATAACTTTTTGTATAATTTAAATTAGAGTGTATTGGAGTGGTTTAAAGTAACCTAAAATTTGTGAAAATGAGTTTTAAATATTACTTTTAAGATTTAACTAATGATTTAGTTCTTTAATTTATTTGAATTATTTGAATTATTTGAATTTTTTTTAGATTTAATTTAATCTTTTAATGTTGTGCAAGTAAAATTTCTTTTTATAACAAACTTGCATGGAAGATACATATTCTTCTTGGTATGGTCCCCACCAACATGATCTGAGTTTCAGAATCTGAAGGATCCAACCCAGTGGTTCAGATCCATCTGGACCCCACTTCCCTGTTTTAATTTTTCTCACTGAGACACAACAAAAATTCAGTTTGTGCCATTCATAGGTTGCAGACGTGTTCTTATTATCAACTCCTAAATTTAGCACATTGCTCATTGGCGGACCTTTTCTATTCTTAATGTTTATAAAATATGTAACAATGAAATGCAGATATTTTGTATATATTATGATTAAGAAATTCTTTTATGCTTGTTATGGCAGATATATCATAAGCATTTATTAAAAAAAATGAATAAATTTTAGGGTGTTTTAGTCAGTGAGAAGCAGTTATAGACTTCGAGAATTAAGCAAAATAATTTGCCTGGTATCTGTGGTTACGTGACAGCTGTGTGTGATCTTGAAAAGATGGGTATAAAGAAGGCCAAATATAGATTAGTCACCACAGTGAATGAGTCACGTAACAGAGAGTGTTAGTGGCTAGTGTGCGAGTGTTGCTCACTGGACCTTTTCCAAAAGCATTCCTTTCCTCAGCTTGTGACGACACTGCTCTCTGAATGTCAGGTGAAGCTCTGAGATATGTAGAAGAGAAAAGGGTTGTTGAAAGATCTGTGCTTGAAGCACTTTCAGGTTGCTTATGTCCTTCTTTTGTGTTTGATGAGTATGAACCTTGCTACATTTTAAATATATGCTTTCTTTTCTTTTGTTTGATCGGATGAGGATTCTCTTGGATGAAAGACAGGAGAATCTAATCTACAATTTTTGTGTTGCTTTTGGCATTTGATTATTTCTCACCATATGTTTCTGCTTTTGATGGGTACAGCTTTTGTACTTTTTGGGAGCATTCGATTATTTCTCACTGTTCATTTCCAAATTAGGAAACAAATAATTTATGATCTATAATAGATTCACTGCTTGCTAATATATTCATGGACTAGTTTGATACCTTTTGCTGGAATAACGTACTTCTTGTTCTGAGGTTTTATCCCACTTTTTTCTTATCTTCTTCTTACTCTAGGACTCGTTTATGTTTGATGTTTTTAAATTATGGCCACTGTTTCTCTTTGTCTATTTTCTCAGCAGTGTTTACTCATTTCTGTTGAGTGTTGTTTTAACTCCTTGCAGTGACTTCAAGCTATGGATATTTCAGAGTACACAGGTATAATTTTAGGTAAACTTCAGAAATTTGAGCCTGAGAACGCCTCAAAGATCTTAGGGTATCTCCTTGTCCAAGAACATGGGGAAGAAGAAATGGCGAAATTGGCTTCACTTCCTGACCATTTAATCCGTGAAGTGGCGTTCCAGACCAGAACCAAGCTTCCAAGGTCAGCTGCTAGATCAATCATTCCTCCAATTTCACCTCCCATGAACTGTCAACCAGGTTTTTCCCAGTTTTCAGTAATCTCCCCTACTTCAGTAATCANTATAACATATCTATCAATTATACATTTAATAACTTTTTTAATTGAGTTCCTAATATTTTTTATTATATCTAATTTTGGATAGTTTCCCTTTGTTTTGATTAATTCCTGACTCCACCTATTGTGCGATGTAGGATGGCGTCAAGTGTTGTGCGGTAAATATATTGAATTAGTTATTAAGTATTATTATCCTAATTAAAGGTAGCTATTACAGGATATGAGCTTGTTCATCTCGAGCAAAGGTCTAAGAATTTCAGTGGTTAGGTTTAGCCTTTATGATAAGAGGATGTAAGTATAGTCTGCATTGAACATTAATTAATTAATTAATGAACACATGTTTACTGTTACCTTAAATAGTTACGAATTCTAAAAGTAAGTTCATTTTGTACTCAACATTAATACTTACATGCAACCATCCTTCCTTGCAATGTTTTTTTGGTTAAGTCCTCACGTGGTTGTTCAAATTTAATCTTAAAATTTATGGAAACTATATCTGGTCGAACTAATGGAGTTAGCTTAAATCAGTTAATAATCTTATTATTTTTAGCCCTTTTGGATTGCATGTAAAAGTAACAAACATATCTGGAAAACCGACATGGCTACAAATGGCCATTATGTGGAATAATAATGGGCACTGAAACTAGTTGGAGTTTGTTGTTGTTCGCATTTGATGATAGAAATATGTATAAATGTCTCTAAATTTTGTATCATTTTAAAGGGAAAATTGTTTTATGAGGGTTAAAGTCAAAACTTTTATGTTTAAAATCTGTACAGATCTATAAAAATCGGTTTATGTAGATCTTGATAGAATTCATAGTTACACTTTGTTATATTCTTGATAAGTTAAACCATAGTCTTTATTTATGAGCTTTTTCAAATAGGTTTTTTTCTTATTTCTTTTTTCAATTTAGTTCTTAAAAATAAAAAAATTAAAGCAATTGACTTTCTGTCATTAAATTGAGTTAATGGATTAACTTTCTGATGAGCTGACAGTTTGACGTGAATTAATTTAATGAGCAAAGTCTTTTGGGTAAAAAATATTTATTAAAAAACTAAAAAAACAGTTCATCCTCCGTGATGAAGCACCACTCAGAAATCTTCTTCCTTGTGCATCAACCAACAATCTTCTTCCCTATGCATCAAGCTAGTGAAAAGAAACCAGAAAATCAACCCCAAATTAGGATGAATCGTGCCTCACAACAAACCTGCAAAGAAATCTCAAATTTCTCAAATCTCAAATTAAAAAAAAAAATAATAATATTTACCCACTTTATTCATAATATAGGTTCTTCCACCAATAACATAATTAAAAAGTTGAGACGAATCAAGTCATACCAAAAATTGAGACAAGTCAAGTTAGAAAAAATATTGAAATATATCAGAGTTTAAATTCGATTAAATTCAACTAGGACAAGCATAGTCGAAACTGAGTCGAGTTAACCCAATCTAAAAACAACCTAATTAAACCAAAAAGACTATGTATGAAACTTAGTCAAATTGATCTCGATCAAAATTCGATTGAGTTAACCTCAATTGAATATCAGACGATTTTGGTCGAAACGACCATGATCGAAATTCGCTCAATTTAATCCNAGAGACTAACCTTCCACGAAAATCCACACCAACTGTTGGTGATACACGTTGAAGGACTTCGCGATTCACGTCCAACCTCCATATAGCAACCTCCAATGCCCTAATTTACCATATTCCCTCTCCATTAAGGACTTCGCGTGTGCTTGTGATACACTCAGCTTCAAATTTCCTCTTCCCAATTTTAAACCCAATTTAAATTTCAATGAATCATAATTTTAAAATCTTTCAGAAAAACCCCAATTTTTAAAATGTTTTTTTTACAAAATGCCACGTACAAAGATTTCATTAATAAAAACCCACGTAGAATGGTCTGTGCAAACCACGTCTCAAAATGTCCACGTCAACCTCACAAGTCAACAAAAACTTAACCCCATTAAGTTGATTTAAAGGTAGGGGTCCAATTGAGTCAATTTTTCAATATAAAGGACCAAATTGACGAAACCTATAAGACGGGATCTAACTGGGAAAACCATACATAAATAGAAACTTTCGAAGGAGTTTAACCTTTAAAAAACTATTATATTAAACATTTTTGTTCATCCCTCGGTTATTTAATTTTTTGGCTTTTGATAATTTAATAAATCTTTAAATAAATTATTACTTTTTACTTGAAAAAAAAAAAAAAAGATTAAAAATAATTAATAATAAAAAAAAAAATAAATAAAATTTAAATTGTACTGTTAAAATAAGTATATAAATTGAAATTTTAATTAAGTTCCAAATTAGTAATTGTTTAATATAATAAAAAATATGTATAAGATTAATTTGTTTTATATGGAATATACACATATAATATTATATTTATAATAAAAGAAATATAAATTAAATCTAAATACAAATAAAATAATAATAACAACTAAAAGAAATAAAAAATAAAGCTAAAATGTTTATATAAAATATATAATAATATAACATATCTATCAATTATACATTTAATAACTTTTTTAATTGAGTTCCTAATATTTTTTATTATATCTAATTTTGGATAGTTTCCCTTTGTTTTGATTAATTCCTGACTCCACCTATTGTGCGATGTAGGATGGCGTCAAGTGTTGTGCGGTAAATATATTGAATTAGTTATTAAGTATTATTATCCTAATTAAAGGTAGCTATTACAGGATATGAGCTTGTTCATCTCGAGCAAAGGTCTAAGAATTTCAGTGGTTAGGTTTAGCCTTTATGATAAGAGGATGTAAGTATAGTCTGCATTGAACATTAATTAATTAATGAACACATGTTTACTGTTACCTTAAATAGTTACGAATTCTAAAAGTAAGTTCATTTTGTACTCAACATTAATACTTACATGCAACCATCCTTCCTTGCAATGTTTTTTTGGTTAAGTCCTCACGTGGTTGTTCAAATTTAATCTTAAAATTTATGGAAACTATATCTGGTCGAACTAATGGAGTTAGCTTAAATCAGTCAATAATCTTATTATTTTTAGCCCTTTTGGATTGCATGTAAAAGTAACAAACATATCTGGAAAACCGACATGGCTACAAATGGCCATTATGTGGAATAATAATGGGCACTGAAACTAGTTGGAGTTTGTTGTTGTTTGCATTTGATGATAGAAAATATGTATAAATGTCTCTAAATTTTGTATCATTTTAAAGGGAAAATTGTTTTATGAGGGTTAAAGTCAAAACTTTTATGTTTAAAATCTGTACAGATCTATAAAAATCGGTTTATGTAGATCTTGATAGAATTCATAGTTACACTTTGTTATATTCTTGATAAGTTAAACCATAGTCTTTATTTATGAGCTTTTTCAAATAGGTTTTTTTCTTATTTCTTTTTTCAATTTAGTTCTTAAAAGTAAAAAATTAAAGCAATTGATTTTCTGTCATTAAATTGAGTTAATGGATTAACTTTCTGATGAGCTGACAGTTTGACATGAATTAATTTAATGAGCAAAGTCTTTTGGGTAAAAAATATTTATTAAAAAACTAAAAAAACAGTTCATCCTCCATGATGAAGCACCACTCAGAAATCTTCTTCCTTGTGCATCAACCAACAATCTTCTTCCCTATGCATCAAGCTAGTGAAAAGAAACCAGAAAATCAACCCCAAATTAGGATGAATCGTGCCTCACAACAAACCTGCAAAGAAATCTCAAATTTCTCAAATCTCAAATTAAAAAAAATAATAATAATATTTACCCACTTTATTCATAATATAGGTTCTTCCACCAATAACATAATTAAAAAGTTGAGACGAGTCAAGTCATACCAAAAATTGAGACAAGTCAAGTTAGAAAAAATATTGAAATATATCAGAGTTTAAATTCGATTAAATTCAACTAGGACAAGCATAGTCGAAACTGAGTCGAGTTAACCCAATCTAAAATCAACCTAATTAAACCAAAAAGACTATGTATGAAACTTAGTCAAATTGATCTCGATCAAAATTCGATTGAGTTAACCTCAATTGAATATCAGACGATTTTGGTCGAAACGACCATGATCGAAATTCGCTCAATTTAATCCTGATTGAAAATCGATCAAATTTGATTTTATCGACCAAATTCAACATAATTGTACGTTACTTTTGTACATATTTATTTCTTTTGCACCTTTGTTATGTTGTTCAAAATTAAAACATTTAAAGGGTTGATAATTACTTAAATGTAATTTTCAACATTAAATACAATTTAATGAATTATTAAACTCTTTCATTGGTTGAAGACTTACTACAGTAAAACATTAATTAATTATTAAGCTTTATTTTTGTGTTAGTTATTAAATTAAAAAATAGTTTTAAAAATGATTTAAAATGTAAATATCCGTAAAGAAAAAAATAAAAAATGGATATTGTTTAATTCATATTTAATAGTTGACAAATAAAAACACATTTCTTTTATAATATATAAAATGGTGTTGCATACATATAGCAAATTAAAGAATATAGTAAAAACCATCTCTAAAAGAGGAAGTCTTTTGGTCTCTCACGTGAAGTGACCCCACTTTATCACAACACAGATAAATGTAGTGGCATAGGTAACAATGGGCCCTTTATCACGCCACGTGTAGTTTAGATGTGGCATTAGGTTTTATATATTTATCCATCTTTAAATTATAAAATTATATTCATATAACTTTTTGTATAATTTAAATTAGAGTGTATTGGAGTGGTTTAAAGTAACCTAAAATTTGTGAAAATGAGTTTTAAATATTACTTTTAAGATTTAACTAATGATTTAGTTCTTTAATTTATTTGAATTATTTGAATTATTTGAATTTTTTTTAGATTTAATTTAATCTTTTAATGTTGTGCAAGTAAAATTTCTTTTTATAACAAACTTGCATGGAAGATACATATTCTTCTTGGTATGGTCCCCACCAACATGATCTGAGTTTCAGAATCTGAAGGATCCAACCCAGTGGTTCAGATCCATCTGGACCCCACTTCCCTGTTTTAATTTTTCTCACTGAGACACAACAAAAATTCAGTTTGTGCCATTCATAGGTTGCAGACGTGTTCTTATTATCAACTCCTAAATTTAGCACATTGCTCATTGGCGGACCTTTTCTATTCTTAATGTTTATAAAATATGTAACAATGAAATGCAGATATTTTGTATATATTATGATTAAGAAATTCTTTTATGCTTGTTATGGCAGATATATCATAAGCATTTATTAAAAAAAATGAATAAATTTTAGGGTGTTTTAGTCAGTGAGAAGCAGTTATAGACTTCGAGAATTAAGCAAAATAATTTGCCTGGTATCTGTGGTTACGTGACAGCTGTGTGTGATCTTGAAAAGATGGGTATAAAGAAGGCCAAATATAGATTAGTCACCACAGTGAATGAGTCACGTAACAGAGAGTGTTAGTGGCTAGTGTGCGAGTGTTGCTCACTGGACCTTTTCCAAAAGCATTCCTTTCCTCAGCTTGTGACGACACTGCTCTCTGAATGTCAGGTGAAGCTCTGAGATATGTAGAAGAGAAAAGGGTTGTTGAAAGATCTGTGCTTGAAGCACTTTCAGGTTGCTTATGTCCTTCTTTTGTGTTTGATGAGTATGAACCTTGCTACATTTTAAATATATGCTTTCTTTTCTTTTGTTTGATCGGATGAGGATTCTCTTGGATGAAAGACAGGAGAATCTAATCTACAATTTTTGTGTTGCTTTTGGCATTTGATTATTTCTCACCATATGTTTCTGCTTTTGATGGGTACAGCTTTTGTACTTTTTGGGAGCATTCGATTATTTCTCACTGTTCATTTCCAAATTAGGAAACAAATAATTTATGATCTATAATAGATTCACTGCTTGCTAATATATTCATGGACTAGTTTGATACCTTTTGCTGGAATAACGTACTTCTTGTTCTGAGGTTTTATCCCACTTTTTTCTTATCTTCTTCTTACTCTAGGACTCGTTTATGTTTGATGTTTTTAAATTATGGCCACTGTTTCTCTTTGTCTATTTTCTCAGCAGTGTTTACTCATTTCTGTTGAGTGTTGTTTTAACTCCTTGCAGTGACTTCAAGCTATGGATATTTCAGAGTACACAGGTATAATTTTAGGTAAACTTCAGAAATTTGAGCCTGAGAACGCCTCAAAGATCTTAGGGTATCTCCTTGTCCAAGAACATGGGGAAGAAGAAATGGCGAAATTGGCTTCACTTCCTGACCATTTAATCCGTGAAGTGGCGTTCCAGACCAGAACCAAGCTTCCAAGGTCAGCTGCTAGATCAATCATTCCTCCAATTTCACCTCCCATGAACTGTCAACCAGGTTTTTCCCAGTTTTCAGTAATCTCCCCTACTTCAGTAATCACAGCTGACACCCCTACCACAGCGCCAAGCTTCCAGCTTCAATCTCCCTTCTGGGATCCTCAGTCTGTTAACAATGCCAATGCAGAATNTCTTAAAATTTATGGAAACTATATCTGGTCGAACTAATGGAGTTAGCTTAAATCAGTCAATAATCTTATTATTTTTAGCCCTTTTGGATTGCATGTAAAAGTAACAAACATATCTGGAAAACCGACATGGCTACAAATGGCCATTATGTGGAATAATAATGGGCACTGAAACTAGTTGGAGTTTGTTGTTGTTTGCATTTGATGATAGAAAATATGTATAAATGTCTCTAAATTTTGTATCATTTTAAAGGGAAAATTGTTTTATGAGGGTTAAAGTCAAAACTTTTATGTTTAAAATCTGTACAGATCTATAAAAATCGGTTTATGTAGATCTTGATAGAATTCATAGTTACACTTTGTTATATTCTTGATAAGTTAAACCATAGTCTTTATTTATGAGCTTTTTCAAATAGGTTTTTTTCTTATTTCTTTTTTCAATTTAGTTCTTAAAAGTAAAAAATTAAAGCAATTGATTTTCTGTCATTAAATTGAGTTAATGGATTAACTTTCTGATGAGCTGACAGTTTGACATGAATTAATTTAATGAGCAAAGTCTTTTGGGTAAAAAATATTTATTAAAAAACTAAAAAAACAGTTCATCCTCCATGATGAAGCACCACTCAGAAATCTTCTTCCTTGTGCATCAACCAACAATCTTCTTCCCTATGCATCAAGCTAGTGAAAAGAAACCAGAAAATCAACCCCAAATTAGGATGAATCGTGCCTCACAACAAACCTGCAAAGAAATCTCAAATTTCTCAAATCTCAAATTAAAAAAAAAAATAATAATATTTACCCACTTTATTCATAATATAGGTTCTTCCACCAATAACATAATTAAAAAGTTGAGACGAGTCAAGTCATACCAAAAATTGAGACAAGTCAAGTTAGAAAAAATATTGAAATATATCAGAGTTTAAATTCGATTAAATTCAACTAGGACAAGCATAGTCGAAACTGAGTCGAGTTAACCCAATCTAAAATCAACCTAATTAAACCAAAAAGACTATGTATGAAACTTAGTCAAATTGATCTCGATCAAAATTCGATTGAGTTAACCTCAATTGAATATCAGACGATTTTGGTCGAAACGACCATGATCGAAATTCGCTCAATTTAATCCTGATTGAAAATCGATCAAATTTGATTTTATCGACCAAATTCAACATAATTGTACGTTACTTTTGTACATATTTATTTCTTTTGCACCTTTGTTATGTTGTTCAAAATTAAAACATTTAAAGGGTTGATAATTACTTAAATGTAATTTTCAACATTAAATACAATTTAATGAATTATTAAACTCTTTCATTGGTTGAAGACTTACTACAGTAAAACATTAATTAATTATTAAGCTTTATTTTTGTGTTAGTTATTAAATTAAAAAATAGTTTTAAAAATGATTTAAAATGTAAATATCCGTAAAGAAAAAAATAAAAAATGGATATTGTTTAATTCATATTTAATAGTTGACAAATAAAAACACATTTCTTTTATAATATATAAAATGGTGTTGCATACATATAGCAAATTAAAGAATATAGTAAAAACCATCTCTAAAAGAGGAAGTCTTTTGGTCTCTCACGTGAAGTGACCCCACTTTATCACAACACAGATAAATGTAGTGGCATAGGTAACAATGGGCCCTTTATCACGCCACGTGTAGTTTAGATGTGGCATTAGGTTTTATATATTTATCCATCTTTAAATTATAAAATTATATTAATATAACTTTTTGTATAATTTAAATTAGAGTGTATTGGAGTGGTTTAAAGTAACCTAAAATTTGTGAAAATGAGTTTTAAATATTACTTTTAAGATTTAACTAATGATTTAGTTCTTTAATTTATTTGAATTATTTGAATTATTTGAATTTTTTTTAGATTTAATTTAATCTTTTAATGTTGTGCAAGTAAAATTTCTTTTTATAACAAACTTGCATGGAAGATACATATTCTTCTTGGTATGGTCCCCACCAACATGATCTGAGTTTCAGAATCTGAAGGATCCAACCCAGTGGTTCAGATCCATCTGGACCCCACTTCCCTGTTTTAATTTTTCTCACTGAGACACAACAAAAATTCAGTTTATGCCATTCATAGGTTGCAGACGTGTTCTTATTATCAACTCCTAAATTTAGCACATTGCTCATTGGCGGACCTTTTCTATTCTTAATGTTTATAATAATATGTAACAATGAAATGCAGATATTTTGAATATATTATGATTAAGAAATTCTTTTATGCTTGTTATGGCAGATATATCATAAGCATTTATTAAAAAAAATGAATAAATTTTAGGGTGTTTTAGTCAGTGAGAAGCAGTTATAGACTTCGAGAATTAAGCAAAATAATTTGCCTGGTATCTGTGGTTACGTGACAGCTGTGTGTGATCTTGAAAAGATGGGTATAAAGAAGGCCAAATATAGATTAGTCACCACAGTGAATGAGTCACGTAACAGAGAGTGTTAGTGGCTAGTGTGCGAGTGTTGCTCACTGGACCTTTTCCAAAAGCATTCCTTTCCTCAGCTTGTGACGACACTGCTCTCTGAATGTCAGGTGAAGCTCTGAGATATGTAGAAGAGAAAAGGGTTGTTGAAAGATCTGTGCTTGAAGCACTTTCAGGTTGCTTATGTCCTTCTTTTGTGTTTGATGAGTATGAACCTTGCTACATTTTAAATAAATGCTTTCTTTTCTTTTGTTTGATCGGATGAGGATTCTCTTGGATGAAAGACAGGAGAATCTAATCTACAATTTTTGTGTTGCTTTTGGCATTTGATTATTTCTCACCATATGTTTCTGCTTTTGATGGGTACAGCTTTTGTACTTTTTGGGAGCATTCGATTATTTCTCACTGTTCATTTCCAAATTAGGAAACAAATAATTTATGATCTATAATAGATTCACTGCTTACTAATATATTCATGGACTAGTTTGATACCTTTTGCTGGAATAACGTACTTCTTGTTCTGAGGTTTTATCCCACTTTTTTCTTATCTTCTTCTTACTCTAGGACTCGTTTATGTTTGATGTTTTTAAATTATGGCCACTGTTTCTCTTTGTCTATTTTCTCAGCAGTGTTTACTCATTTCTGTTGAGTGTTGTTTTAACTCCTTGCAGTGACTTCAAGCTATGGATATTTCAGAGTACACAGGTATAATTTTAGGTAAACTTCAGAAATTTGAGCCTGAGAACGCCTCAAAGATCTTAGGGTATCTCCTTGTCCAAGAACATGGGGAAGAAGAAATGGCGAAATTGGCTTCACTACCTGACCATTTAATCCGTGAAGTGGCGTTCCAGACCAGAACCAAGCTTCCAAGGTCAGCTGCTAGATCAATCATTCCTCCAATTTCACCTCCCATGAACTGTCAACCAGGTTTTTCCCAGTTTTCAGTAATCTCCCCTACTTCAGTAATCACAGCTGACACCCCTACCACAGCGCCAAGCTTCCAGCTTCAATCTCCCTTCTGGGATCCTCAGTCTGTTAACAATGCCAATGCAGAAAATATGGCACAGGGTTATTTGGATTCCATCTCTGAACTTCAAAAGCAAACTCCGTTCTTCACTCTGGAGAATCATATGGATGCTGTAAATTCTCGTGCTGTTGGGACTTCAGGCATTCCAAGTATTTCTAATGATTACTATGGCTTAGATGCTTTATCAGTTGGTAATTTTGGTGGAAAAGCTGGTAGAAGGTTCGACCATCCAGTCAAGACCTGTCACTACTTTAACAAAGGATTTTGTAAGCATGGAAATAGCTGTAGATACTATCATGGACTGGGCCCCCCTGATGCATTCCCTCACATGTATGGAAATGATAGTTTTAATGATGATCAGATGATTTCACCTAGGTCACTGGCACAACTAGAGTCTGAAATTGTTGAACTCCTGAAACTGAAAAAGGGTGGTTCTATATCAATTGCTTCCCTTCCAATGGCATACTTTGAGAAGTATAAGAAGGTGCTGCAGGCTGATGGCTACCTCACTGAGAGTCAGAGACATGGAAAATCTGGCTACAGTTTGACTAAGCTTCTTGCACGGTTGAAAAATAGCATCAGGCTAATTGACAGGTGAAGATTTGTACTTTCCCTTTGGATTCTTGTGTAGAAAATTTGATGAATATATCATGCTAGAATTTTCATTTTGTGATGGTTGATTACCAGGCCTCATGGGCAGCATTCGGTTGTTCTGGCTGAAGATGCTCCGAAGTTCAATGGAAAGGGAGATTATGGTAGATACATCAGTGCATCACGACAGATATACCTGACATTTCCAGCTGACAGCACTTTTAGCGAGGCTGATGTTTCAAACTACTTTAGGTGAATGAATGCTTCAAACTTCTATGTAGTTAATTTTGTGTTGGAAGATTCAAATTACTTTAACATGTTCTTCTGTGTAGCACTTTTGGGAAAGTTGAAGATGTAAGGATTCCAAGCCAAGAAAGAAGGATGTTTGGATTTGTGACATTTGATGATCCTGAAACTGTAAAAGAAATTTTGGATAAGGGAAATCCCCATTATGTCTGCGAATCAAGGGTTCTTGTGAAACCTTACAAAGAGAAGCCAAAACTTATGCTGAGGTAAATTCCATGTTCAATCTCTGATACCTTGTTGTACCTTCCCGGTTTGGCATTGTAGTTCCTAATGCTAATTTCGCATTATAGTTTCACTAACATGTTAGCTTCAAGCACAAAGCTAAGCACGTGAAGTCGTGGTTAGTGGTGATTATTTGAAGTCTCAAAACTCACCTGTTCACTTTTTCTCTCTATATCCTTTCACTTTTACTCTCTAAATCCTTCATGATGAAGTAAAATGAGACATTGACAGATGATAGTACCATCATTGCTTTTTTATGTGATCTTCAATTTGGATGCAGAAAGCAATCAGACAGAATTGAGCACCAGCACCCTGCTTATTACTCAGCACACTACGTAGATGTTGACACTGAACCTACGCCAAGTGAGAACATGATATACTCTAATTTGAAACCTAGATTTCATGAATCAGTTCAAAGTGATATATGTATATATTATGCACATGCTCTTTCTTTCACTCTGTTCCTTTTGATTAAGAAGCATTTGCACTGATACTTAGTTTTCATAGTTCCAAGAGGTTGCAGTAACCCTCGATTACTCAGGAGCCTTATCATTGAACAGCAAGAGGAGGCTGCCTTTGAATTTCATAGAAGACGTTTTGCAGAGCTGCAGTTGGCCCAGAAATCTTTTACCACTTCACCCCTTTTAGGCTTTAACACTGGCGTAGCAAAAGCTTCAAATGGTGTGCTGTGATATATTATTAACATGGATTGCATATTTTTCATGATCAGTTTCATTAT
>NW_025911194.1:0-14783 GCF_018835915.1 Vigna umbellata
TTCATAATTCTAACCTTCTGGGTGGCACAGACTGACCTCCTAAACGTACCATAAACTCTTTGATGTCCATATGACCTAATTCTTTGACGACGCTACATGCCAAATAGCTAAACAAGTCTGGATCACACGACCATTCTGCTTCTCTCTCCCTTCAAAGCTTAAGTTCCCATTATCATCACTCACAAAATTTCCAGAATGGTGGACCACCCCTTAATACGTTCCCTCCTCATCAACAACTTCCTTTTATACCTGTACATTATGGGGGTTAACACTGTTTCGAATATTACATGCTACAACTACGGAAACTCCTCATCCTACAACACTCAACCGACAAGCCCGGGGACGGGAAAAGGCTGAGACAGAGCCGGCAGGAGACGACACACCACTTAGCAGACGGGGCCCTACCAACCACTCACAGGAGAGACCCAACTTTCCACAGAAAGGCGAAATTACAAAAGAACGGAGACACCACAGGGACCAACTGATAAACAATGTAACAATTGAACATGCAAAATGGGGACCACAAAGCATTATAAAAATTCATACAGACCAAGACAAAAACCCAATTGTCCAAGACCACAAATCACACTTATGTACTGAAACAGAAAACCAAAGACGAAACGAAGTATCTTACCTTAGTCGCGTCAACTATTAGCTGGCCTCTTCGTCTTGTTCAAGATTCGAGTTCTTGTTCGTCCTCCGCTTCGTCTCGCAACAACGAAAATAAATCCCCAATTCCGATTTTCAAATCCCTAATTCTGATATACCTAATATGAATAAAGGGTTATGCCACATCAGCACTATTATTTTAAACAAAACAGTCCACGTAAGAAACCCTAAACACATCACCACATTCTCTGTGCACCAGCTCACACCATTTTAACGCCGTCTCACAACACTTAACGGTCATGGCAAAATGTGCTCACTTTTACAAAAAATATGACCCAATTGAGACAGAAAAAATCTTGAGGACCCAACTGAGATTTTCATATAAACTTGAGGACCAAGGGAGGGTTTAAACCTAAAATTAACTATTATCAATAATGTTACCTAAGATAGTGTGATTGATAACCCAAAGCAATTGCGCTAATGTCTATAAAGAAAACGCTTTGTTATAATTTGATTGAACTTTTTTTCAAAAGACTGTGACAAAAAAAAAAGTAACATCACATGACCTTACAAGTAAACCACCAAAGAAGCAACGAAGTAAATTACATGAAAAGCAAGTTCCTCAGTACAGGAAAAACAACATTCTTCAAACTTATAAGTCTTATAGTTAACCACGACTAAAGCCGAACGCTTAACTCGAACTTGGGGAGCATAATGTATCGTATGAAATATGGACCGAGCAGTTATTGAATAAAGTCGATCAGTCTACCTGTAATTGGGCCTACACGCTTAAAGCTATTATTAGGTCAGTAATCCAACAGATGATAAAATAATCAAGAATATCTAATTAAAGATATTGATAAGTAGGTTATAAACAACTAACCAGATTTTTATGTAAGTATATTTATATTTTATTCTGTTTATATTTTATTGGGCTTATGTCAGGTTAAAGTCCATGAGACAATTTATAAATAGAGAGTCAAGACCACAAGCCGCTCAATTCATATTCCAATACGTTCCACTAACGGTTCCATTCACATTCTACTCACACTCCATTATTCTNAGGCGTACCCCGAAACAAGCTTTAAGCATAAACCAAACCAGTGGAAAGTAAAAACATCTGTAGGAAAACTGCATATAAGAAACACAGACAAAACATACATACAATTGGCAAAGAATTCCACTTTCCCTGTTTTCTAAAGTTAGAATACTCAGATCTCTCTTGTTGTGCCTACCTAAGTATGACAAACCCTCACCCAATCCCTTGGAGTAAGAAGTCCATCAAACTTGCCTTAAGTTCCAAAATTGTGAATCCAAACACACAACCCCATCCTTGGTGATTTGCACATCTGGTTTGATTTAGTTAGTTCCGCTAATGAAATCTCATCCCTAAGAACTTTCAGTAACTGCATCAAGCCCAAAGGCGTACCCCAAGACAGGCATTAAGTTCAAACTACACTAATGGAAAGTCTTAAAAGTTAAAGCCAACTACAGACAAAACAACATTCAAAGACAAAACAAATAACAAAATCTAAAAAAGCCATAAATGTCCAAATTGTCTTGTGTTGGAACACAAGTCCCCAGCAACGACACCAAAAATTTGTTAGCTGCAAAACCAACGGCAAGTGCACCGGTCGTAGCGTAGCAAGTGATAAATATCGTTCTCTCCCAAGGGACTTATGCAACACATGACAACTCTTCCTTCCATAACTCAATTAAACATCAAAGTGTACACAAAACACAAGAAACTCTTTTTGGTATTTTTATCAAACAGTTGGTGTGCAAGGAATTTAACATAGAGTATTTACAATTTGTTAAGACTAGAATTCATCCATTTCATTCTCATGCATTCACAAACATCTCAATTCCATCCAATAGGTGTTCAATTTCAGTTCTAGGTTCAATTCATATTTCCAATACATCAAGAACCAACATTCATGCATGGGTAATCAATCCAAAGCAAGCATTAAGCATAGAAATCGAATACTAACATGAATTGGAAAAACATATAACATTATCATCACAAAATACATAAGAATTTCCATGTTTACAACTAATCTCAACATATAGGAAAAGCCCTCCATGGTGGAGAACTTAGGGTTCTAAAAAATTGAAGAGATAAGGAAGAAATTGGAACCAAAGAGAGGATGCACAAACTTTCCCAAGGTTTTTTGCAGCTGCTCCATGCTCCATTTGCGCCTCCACTTCACATCTACATCTCCAATTTGTGACACATCTTCTTCCTCAACCCTAAAGGGTCAAAATCACCATTGATGAAGCTTGAAGACCCAAAGAGGAGTGAGAGAGCTTCCCAACACCCCAAACACCCTCAAAGGGCCTCCCCCAATCTCTCTAGGTAAAGAATGAAGTGTAGGAAGAGAAGAATGCTCAAAAAATCGTGAGACCCATGTTTAAATAACCTATTTTGACATATCAGCCCCCTTCCTGGGCGTCTAGCGCGAGACTTGCACGAAGACTGGCACCCAGCCCCCTTCTTGGGGCGCCCGGCTCGAGCACACCAAAAATCAGCTTTTATGCAGGTGGCGCTAGCTCCCCTGAACCAGGGGGGCCGACTTGATTTTTCTGCACTTCATCTTTTTCACTTTTTTTGCAGATATGCTTGGTCCAAAGGCTTTCAACATGGGTATTTGCGTCAAATTGATCTTTTATTGTTCCAAAACATGTTCTCTTGAGTTCTTGCTTGTTTTCTGATGAACCAATATTTTCTACACTTCACTTAGTTTAATGTGCTATAATTAATCAGGGAATGATGCTTAAATGTCCGGTATTTTTCCGTTTTTGCTAATTGTGCTTAATTTGATCAAAAATTCTTATTTTAATTAATTTGAATTATTTGAGATAATTATTTGCATTAGTAATTGTAAAAAAAATGGAAATATTTTGGAACATTTGGAAAAACATTCACACACTGTGTTTGGGAGAAACTGCATTGCATTGATTTAATTTGTGTGTTGAAACAGAAAATTTGAAGTGGAATATTGGCCCACTTGGTAACTCAATTCTTGTAGAAGCATGATGACTGGGAACACATGCCACACGGCCCATATAAAAAAATGCATTCATTTTGGCTTGTGCAGAATTTAACCCTTTTTCACTCTACAGAAGCTCACGGACCTAAGGTGTTAAATTGGTGAACTATCATAGCTGGACATGGCTCCCCTTCTCTTATGTTTAAAGAATTTTGTAAAGAGAACACATGAGAAAAAGCACACACACGACCTAGGGCCCATTGGAAGAATTATTTTGGCAATTGGAATAAAGGTGACCACTTGATCGGAACGTTATTGGAGAGCTTCATGGAATTAAAGTGGCATCCAACTCACATTCTACTGTTCCTTGTTTTCATCCAACAATCAAAGTGAAGAGAAAAAGGAGGGGACACACTTGTTGAAGGTCACAGCCGTGAGAAGTTAAGTGGCTGAAATTTATTTAGTATTATTAAGGGGAGTGGAGGTCACGCTTCTTATTTGAAAATAGAGTGGCCCGTAAAAGAATTTAATTTTAGTCTTGCAAGTGTGCAGACTTGAAGGGGGCAGAAGAATCCTCACTCCATCAAGTTAGGGAGCCCACGGTTGCAAGGAAAATTAAGGGACTCATTGGTTGGAAAGAAGACCAACTTCCATCCATGCAAGCTTTCTAGGTAGAATCACGCATCAGCAACCAGAGAGGGAGAGAAAGAGTCATGGCCAGCCCACGGAAACAGCAGCACTCATATTGTTGAGCTGGAAAGAAGAAGATGGCACGCTGATTCTGGATTGGAGTTGCAAGCCAGCCGAGAAGGGAAGCACCGTGATAAGAATGGAGGACCCTTTGCTTCCTTTTGATACGTCCACAGTGCAGAGAAAACAGCAGAAGTTTCTTTTCTTTATAATGGAAGAAGAAGTGTTTTATCAAGAGCTGGAGGCATGGCTGGAAGCAAGGAGGAGACTCACTGACCAGCGCACGTGAAGGAAATGCTTGGAGAAGAAAAGAGATGCACATGCAAATGAAGGGCAGCAATCTAGCCACGTGAAGCAGCTTCCAGCAGTAGGGAGAAGAGCGTTCCAGCAGCATCTTGAAGAGAAATAAGCAGGAGATGGCACAGGGAAGGTCCTCCTCTTTTTGGCACGTCCAAACAGCCACCACGTTAAGGGAGTAAAGCATCAGGGTTGGAGGAGGCACATGCTGGAAGTAGAGAAGTTTGACGACCATCACATGTAATATTTCTTTTATTTGATACAAATGCATGTTAATTTACTACTTTATATATGATTTTTGTTTGTTTTGACCGATTATTTTTGTGTTGTTGTCCTTCAAAGGCGCATTCTGCTTTCTCTCTCACATGTGGCAACACTTTATTCCGATGAACCAAGGTTAGTTTTCGTTTTTGTTTTGAAGAACTTATTTGTTGAACTTGTTTCTTGTTATTTTTTGTTGAATTTGTTTGTTGTTATTGTTTGGGTGAACTTATTTGTTGTTGTTTGATTGAACTTGTTTGTTGTTTGATTGGACTTGTTAGTTGTTTGTCATTGTTGTTTGTTGTTGATACTATATTACACGTTCATAGTTCATGCTTTACAAAATACCAAAAACTGAAATTTGTTGTTTTTCTACTTTCCAGATCTTGTAGAGTTGTAAAAAAGATCACAATTAATTTAAAAAAATAAAAATTTTTAATGTCGTTTGTTGATAAAATTCGATGTTAAATTTAAGGTTGAAGTTTTTAAATTCAATGTCAATTTAACGTCTCCCGATATGACGTCGTTCTCGAATTCGACGTGAAAGGCCCAAAATATTTGACGTTGTACGCTGTTTTTGTACTAGTGGAGGTAAATCTCTCTCTTCAGCTAGAGAGTTGATGATGTTAAAGATCGAGAGGTAATTCCCTCTCATCAACCGAGAGATTTTGATGATAATGACCGAATCACATGTATTCGGCCTTACAAGTAAACCACCGAAGAAGCAACGAAGTAAAGGACATGGAAAGCAAGCTCCTCACTACAACGAAAACAACCTCCCTCAAACTCATAAGTCTTATAGTTAACCACGGCTAAAGCAGAACACTTAACTCGGACTTGGGGGCATAATGTATCGTATAAAATATGGACCGAGTGGTTATTGAATAAAGTCGATCAGTCTACCTGTAATTGGGCCTACACGCTTAAAGCTATTATTCGACCAGTGATCCAACAGATGATAAAATAATCAAGAATATCTAATTAAAGATATTGATAAGCAGGTTATAAACAACTAACCAAATTTTTAGGTAAGTATGTTAATATTTTATTCTGTTTATATTTTATTGAGCTTATGTCAAATTAAAGTCCATGAGACAACTTATAAATAAATATTTTATTGGGCTTATGTCAGGTACGCTCAATTCATATTCCAATTCGTTCCACTAATATTCCATTCACATTCTATTCACATTCCATTATTCTCAAATAATCAACAATAAAAACAATTCACTAAAAGTCCATCAAACAATTAAGAGTGAAGTTCCCAGATAAAAGTCAACCGAAAAATTAGACTGTAAAAGCCAAAAGATCTAAGCGGAAAAAAGAGGTAAAACATTGGACCATCATAAATTTAGTGTCTCAATCCGAACAAGAGCTACCGAAACATTACCCATTTACATAATTTCCCGAAAAAATTGTACTACTTTTATACTTTCCCGAAAACCGTATATAAGATATTTTGATAGGGTTAGTTAAAGCAACGTGGGACCTGAAAAGCACGTGAAAGCAACAGCAGTACTATGCAAGTTAACCTGACAACACGAAATTGCTACTCCCTCACCTACCACATCTGCGCAAGTTATAATTCAAAAGTTGAAACACAAACTTTCATATTTCAAGAAAAAAAAAACTATTATGAATTCTTAAATCTGAAATTGATAATTATATTTTTTTCACATTTAATGTTTTAAAAATAGTTTATGCATTTTCTGATCAGTAATTTAAAAACTATTATTTTTAATTATATAAATTATTATATTCGACGTGCATTAGAATGTAGTTCATTCTGAAAATGAATTGTAAATCTTGAAACGCTATATGTAATATTTTACAACATATTAGTTAACTAAATTTCAAATTACTATTTTGAATGGTTTAATTTAAATGATTTTCAAATTTGACAATGCAAGAGAAGAATAAAGAATACAAATAGATGTATGAAAAACAAAATCAAAGATACATAAAGCAAAAGCCTTGGATTATTGTCTCTAAGATTAAGGACTATTTATTTATTAACCTTCAGTTTTAATTTTCCAGTGGTTGGTTTCAACTGTACTTCTAATTTATTCGTTTCATGTTCATAAATATGTCATGTGATAAAATTTAGTTATACATTTGTTCCGTGTGAACTTCTCTCAAAAAATTGAGAAATTGTGTTACTATTCTCATTTCAAAATAATACTGTTATTTTAGTTATATAACATATTTTAAAAAAAACCAGTACTTTCATATTTTATTAAATGATTAATTTTTTTTCCAATAATCAAATCAATTATTTTGATTTTTTTATTTAAAATAACTTATTTATAAAAGCCACGGAACAATTTTAATGAAATTATTTATAAATTATATATTTACAGTTACTTTTAAGGTTTAATTGCTTTGTTGGTCTCTACTTTCATTACACTGTATCAATTTGGTCTCCACTTTTAAAAAAGTGTAAACTTTGTTCACATTTTGTGTAATGTGCATCAATCAAGTTCATTCCATTAATTTTGCAGAAACAAAGTTAATTGTGTGATAATGTGGCAAAATAGTATAGTAACATGAGAAAACACATTTGAAAGGAGTACATATGTTTAAATCTATTGTGCAACGGTGTTGTTGACATGTGCTTACAAAGGAGGAACTTATAGGTGGTTGTCCTAAGTGAAGTTTGTTCCCCAAGTGGAGTTTGGAGGTTACTATTTTGTGTTGCCAGTTGTGTGGTGGGTCTTAGTTGACAAAGTCTTCTTCCTTCCTTGCGAGTTGGTTGACGAAGTTGAGAGTTCGTTGAAAAAGTGTTGCATGCTCTTTAAGGTTGCTTCACGAGTCTAGTTCTGTCCTTGCACCTTGACTTAGAAAGGGCAATGTTATTGAATCAGTGTTGCTCATCTTGCTCATGAGGATCTCTCATGGTGGTTCATCTAGAGGATTGGTTAGAACACAAATATGCCATTGTGGGGAAGTTGATGTCTTGAGAGTGACAAAAACTGCTAAGAACGAGGGAAGCAATTTTGGGGCTACCCTAATTACAAGGAATTGTGGTGTTCATTGTGTAAATGATTGCTTGTATTCGATGTTGGCATGAGGTAGCATTCGGTCTCGCATGATTTGAACTTGTACGAAATGTAGAGATGTGTTTATAATTAAATTCATTAGCTTACCCTACTTTTTTGTTTTGTTTTGTATTGTCCGTTTGATTGACTTTTCTCTTGCAATGATCATCCATGGATGTGAGTAGAAGGAGATGAGTGTGTCGGTGGAACAAGCGTTGGAAGGCGAGGATCCTGCAGCTTAGTTAGGACCGTTCGGTCATTAGGCTTAACTTATCTTTTGTAAACCGATCGGTTTATACAGGGTATTGTATGACCGTTCGGTATGTGATGATGTGTAAAAACATAGTTGTAGAACCGTTCGATTTATTTCCTATGTCTTGATTTAGACTTATGATACTCTGTACAGTTTTTAGTTTTATAGGTATTTTGGATAACTAAACTGTTAAATACTTTACTAAGTCTTGAAAAACTGATCTATTATATTGTTATATGTGATTAATCAATGATATAATATTATGCTATATTTTGGGATGTTAGATTATTCATTACACTTTGTTTCGGCAGGATTTAGAATCCTAATCCAAAATGTTACTACAAGCTCACTGGCTACCGATCGGTCAGACTCATTGGCTACCGATCGGTCAGTGTAACACCCCGAAATTTGGTGTTATGCCGACTAAATTTTCCGTAAAACACGTAAGTAAAAATTCAAATTTTAATATTCAACCTCAACGGAAAAATAGTACGATATTTATTACAAACCGATTATTCCCGTTTAAGGAACAAACGTTGTTTGGACTGATGAATGTGAAGCAAGCTTGTGATTGAAGAGTATGAAAGAAACGAGTTGCCAACCGCACCAGTTGCTAACTTATTCCAATATAGACAAGGCTTTGATTCTATTGTGCGATGGCCATCCAGTATCAAGGATTGGGATGAGTTATTAAGCAAATAAAAGACGCCAGTGGCATATGCTTCTCGCAAGATTGAGGACTACCCGATGGCGACAATTATCCGACACATGTACATTGTTCTCAGCCAGCGTAAGTTGGGGTTTTGCATGAAGACTTGCGTCATTATTTGTTTGGTAGCGAAGTTTCAGGTTTTCAGTGACCACAAAAGTTTGAAATACCTTTTTGATCAAAAAGAGTTGAACATGAGACAAGCGAAGGTGGATGGAAATATTTGAAGGACTAACGACTTTGAGTTGCTTTATCATCCAGAAAGGCAAATCTCGTGGGCGGAATGTCCTAAGTCAGAAAACGATTCAGATGTCACCTCTGATGATCAAAGAAAGAGCTGATAGAGAAGTTAAGGACATGAATCTCGGTGTTATTTGGGGTCGGGATCACATGTGGTGTAGTCATCCTCACAATTAGAGTAGTTTCTTCTGGAGCAAGTGAAGTCAGAACAAGAAACTGATTGCCGGAGCTGCAACACAGTGTGGGGTGTTAGGAACTGATCAAGCCAAAGATTTTGCTTTTGCCGAAATTGGTATTCTTCGATTTCGAGGAAGAGTGTGTTGTGCCGGAACAGCGTGAGAGTTGCGAAAGTTGATCATTGGAGGAAGGGCGCATAAGAGTAGTCTCAGTATACATCCAGGATGAGCTAGATGTATAAAGCCTAAAGAATCTTTTTGGTGGAGGAAATGAAGAAGGATGTTGCAAGAGTTTGTAGCTTCTGTGGTATGTCAGAAGGCAAAGATCGAGCTCAAAGACCAGGTGGAATGTTACAGAGCGTGAATATTCCCCAGTGGAAATGGGACCAGTATCTCGATGGATCGTAACTCCACTTAACCGAGGTCATCGAATGGTCCCGACTCATATGGTAATCGTTGGATCGGTTGACGAAGAGCGCCCACTTATATATCCAATCATCGAAGAGTTCCATGTAGAGTAGTCAGTGTACATAAGGTACTAATGTAAGATTGATGGTGTGCCAGATAACATTGTCATTGACCGGGATCCAAGTTTACCCTACGAGGTTCTGGCAACGAGTTACAGGATGCTTTGGGTTCTCGGTTGAGCATGAGTTTCAGCTATCATCCTCACAAACGATGGACCCGACTGCAAGAATATTCAGACATTAGGGAACTTGTTGAGGACTTGTGTGTTTTGGACCTTGGAGGTGGGTGGAGTGCAGCATCTTCACCGTTAGTGGTAGTTCACATTATAAACAACAGCTATCATTTCGAGCATTTGGTGATGACGTCCTGTCGAAGCCTTTGTATGGGCGAAGTGTCGACCTCCTCTTGTGGTTCTTAAGATGGGGGGGAAGCAAATCTCAGCGCTGCGTATGCGTTGTTGCCAACACTCCTGAAAAGGTGAAGTTGATTCCAGCAAAGACATGAGAGCCCCACACCAAAGTCGCAACATTGTTCGCTGACGGGATACGGAAGACCGTTGAGTCCATGCCAAGGTGATTCTGTGTTTTACGCGTGACGGCGATGGCAGGTGTGGGTAGGGCTATCAAGGCAGGGAGGAAGTTGTCTCCTAAGTTTCTTGTCTTGGATTATATTAGGCGTTGGACCTGTGAGCGCTATGAGATAGCGTTACCACCGCAGTTGGGAACACCTGCATAACGTGTTTCACGTGTTCTTCAGAGAAATACATCCAGACTACTCATGTACTAGTAGTTGATGCTATACTACAAGTGAATGAAGATCTTACCATCAAAGCTGGATACCTCAAGTGTTGGCGGTGCAGCACGCAAAATCTGAGGGGCCAAGGCAAATTCTGCCGGTGCAAGGTGTTGGGAGAGGAAACCCAAGGATGCCGTGGGAGGCTTGAAGAGTTTGAGAGAATGAGTACCATTTCTGTTTGCGTAGTAGCCTAATTTTGAGGACGAAAATTTTGAGTAGGGGAGACATGAAGACCCTTGGTAACTCAAAAATTTTACCAAGTTGTAAAATTTCAAGTTGTCGTGTAAAATAGAATGCTGTCAGAAAACTGACATGGTTTACTATTTTAAAATTATACTTTTTGTAGAAAAATGAATTTAGCTGATTCTTCTTTTATTGGATAGTAACTCAATAATCTTCGCATTTGAGTACTCATATACGCGTTTTTCGACTCGGTATAAGGGGTCTCACCGAACTGCCAAAGTGTGAACAGATGTGCTTGTCTGGTGGATGGCGCCCGGCGCCGGTTTTTCTGTGGGGGAGCCCGGCGCGGAGGGGGAGTGTCCAGTTTCCTCGCGTTTTGGTCTAACAACACTGGAGGACGTACTTGGAAGTGGGGGAGGGAATCCTGTTTCCAGACTCCAACATTTCGGTCTCGTTGGCCACGGAGAAGAGCATGGATGTCCTCTTTTCATATTTGAGTGATTCTTTTTGGAGTGAAGGGCCATGGTTGTCCCTGGGGCAGCATGTGAATAGAGAAAGGGGTGGGATCTGCACTTGGCCTTAGCTGCTGAATAAAAACGAAGAAAGTGGGTCGTGAGAGAGTTTTCTCAGAGTCTTTGGAGCAAGGTGCTGCCTCGATTGGATGAGGATTCAAGGTGTCACAAGGAGGTCTCAGAGGTAAGGGGGTAAACTGGGATATAACATAGTGTATGATCTGGGTAGAAGGTAACCATTATAAATTGTTTCATGCTTTCTCCTTGTGTGTGGAGATTAAATTTAACCTGCTGAGCATGTGTTTTTTCTTGGTTGTGAGTTTTATGAGTTTTTGAGTATAAATGAGTTTTGGATATAAAACGCAGAATCTAAACCTAACGTTGCGATTTTCCAGATTTATTTGAGACCACTTCCCGATATCCAAATTACTTGGAAGTAGTAAAATTACAAGATAAGTGAGTCTAGTTTTCAACCAAGAAGAAAGATTAACTCAATTGGAGTTCCGGTAGAGAGAGTACATGAGCAAAAACAGGAAGCCAAGCGGTCAAAACCTGAGAAGACCAGAGAGTGTGAACTTTTCCGCTTTTTACATATTTTACTGAGTAGATCTGTAGTCAAAAATTTTAGATTTATATGTCCAAAGAAAGATTGTGCAGTCCTATTTCCCGCGAAATCAGAAATCAACTCAATTGGGAGTTCGTTAGGAGAAATGAGCAAACAGTAAGAAAGGTCAAAACTGAAGACCAAGAGTGGTGAACTTTTCTCCGCTTTTTAAATTTTACTGCAGCTGGATCTGTAGTCCAAAAATTTAGATTTATATGTCCAAAGAAAGATATTGGAGCTAGGTTCCAGGAAATCAAGACTCACCAATTGGAGTTCATAGAGAGAGTAATGAGCAAAAGAGTCATCAAAGGTCAAACGCTGAAGCATACCTGAGCGTGATTAATGGTTTACGAGTTTTAATGATTTACTGCAGCTATCCCGTGTAGTCACAAATTTGAATTTATCGTACCAAGAGAAGGTATTGGATGTTCTAGTTCTAGGAAATCAAGAATCAACTCAATTGAGTTCGGGTCAGTAGAGGTAATGAGCAAAGAGTCCTCAAAGGTCAAAGCTGAACACCGACGTGATTACTGTTTCCGAGATTTAAATGATTTCTACTGTTGCAGAGCCCTGTCGTCAAAAATTTGATTTATTTACGAAAGAAAGCATATTTGATTCTTAGTTTCCAGGAACTGCAAATCAACCCATTGGAGTCGGTGAGAGAGGAGGACCAAAGAGGTTCATCAAAGGTCCAGTCGAACATCACCTGAGTTGATTAATGTTTCCGGTTTTCCGATTGGATGTACTGCAGCAGCCCTGTAGTCCAAATTTAGATTTAATGTCCAAGGGAAAAGATATTGAGTCTAGTTTCACAACAAAGCAAATCACCTTATTGGAGTTTGAGTAGAGGATTTATGAGTAACAACATCAGCAAGGTGTAAATGAGAAGACCAGTAGCGTGGTGAAAGTTTAGCTTTTGATATTTGTACTGCAGCTAAGATTGTGAGTCCAAAAATTTAGATTTATACTGTCAAGAAAGATATTTGAGTCTAGTTTCCATAAAAAAAGACTAGGATCTTTGAAGTTATGTACAGAGATTATGAGTAAAATAACCAGAAAAGGTCAGTGTACACACATTCAATTTTTTACTCGTTGGGTACTACTTATCTACACTCTTTGGCCAAGGAGTGTGGGTAAGAGGGTTATGGAGATGTTCTTCATCCGTGTTGGAAGAGGAAGAAGAATGAATTATAGAATGAAGGACTGAAAGAGATTGAGGTTGAGTGTGATGGGAAACTGTGAGAGCAAGCGTTTGTCACTTTCCTTAGAATTCTTGTCGAATCGTGGTGTCGTATTGCGGATACGATAGTGTGTTGAGTCCCTGCTGAGAATGAGATCGAGTGTCCCCTTTCACTCGTGCGCGGGGACTATGAGGGTTGATGTCCGCGCCCAATGACTTGGGTCGTGTGAGTTATAGTGCTCGGTGGTGCGCTCTAACCGAAGTTACTCGTAATTCCATGAGAGGTCGGGGGAGATAGGTCTGAAGTTGCGGAGGAGGACGGCTTGAATCGCCCTGTTGGCGAACACAGGTTGATACGACAAAATATCAAGAAACCAACAGAAGCTTGAGTACAAATTGAGTGAGTTGTGAGCTAATATTTTGGAATTGTATTTAATATTATGATCTGTGTCTGAGTGGTGATGTTTTCTGAGTTACGAGTTGAATTATTGTTGTTTGTAAAAGGTTGGACTAGGATTAATACTAAATTATGATCTTTTGATATTTAATTATATGCTTGTTAGGTTCCTCGTCTCTCACCTGAAATGTTGTGGTTGTGGTTTACCACGATGATTGTACTTGTACGGGAGTCAGATGGCTGTTTGCAGAGAGAGAGCAGAGATGAGTAGCACAACGAGAGTTATGGGAATGGATAGGGGGACTTATCATGTTTTAAGAATTTTATGTTTTGGAATATTGAATTTGATATTGTGTAAGGCTTAAACTTTATGTTGTAGACGCCTTAGATTGTGATGGTTTATGTTCCCGCGATGTTAATAAAAAACAAAAATGGCGTAAAAGTTTTTGATTCGTTATTTTTCTAGTGCGCCCTGATAGGGGTTTTACAATGGTCCCGGGGAATCTCTTTAGGTGAGTGATGGGGGGTATGCTTGCACTTGTCCGGGGAAGCTCTTGTTCAAAAGTGATGGAGGGTGACATTGTGTACTTGCCCGGGGAATCTCCCTATAGAGTGATGGGAAGCAGCACTACACATTGGGGTAATGTGTTACGCCCGAGGAATCTCTTCATTTATGTAAGAGTGATGGGGTGACGTTGGGGTACTAGTCCGGTGAAGCTCGAGATAATTAACATGCTGTGTGCTTGCGCGGGCGCGGGGAACTCTTTAAGGAGTTGAAGGAGGGGTTAATTGCACTTGTCCGAGGGAAGCTCTTGATCAGAGTTGATGTGATGGAGGGTGACTTGTGTACTTTCTCGGGAATCTCCCATAGAGTGATGGAGAGCAGCACACATAGGGTAATGTGTAACGCCACGCCGGGGAGCTCTGAAAAGAGTGATGGGAGTGACGCTAGTACATATTGGGTGTATGTATTTTGATGATCTGGTAATATTGGTGGATGTAGTCTGATTTATTTTGTAAGTGCTATTGGTGTATGCATTCGAATTTATATTTTGAATACTATTGGGTAATGCAAAGTTTGAAGCAATAATTCGTACTGGGTATATAGTTTGATCTGGTTACGGTTGGATGATAGTAGTCTTATTGGTATATTTTTATGATGGTATATGATGTGTATTTTGTTACATTCACCTTGCTATGTTTGTGCATGTGAATGCGATTGACGGATACTAATGTGTGATGTTATACGGGAGGCAGTGTTTGTGAGGGTGAGGCTCGAGTACTGAAACTCATAAAGGAGAAGAGAGGTGGGATACGATGTATGGAATGTATTTGTTTATTTTCGATCACTGGACCTATTTAAACGTTTTATTTTCGGAAC